>APFE031015269.1:3253-68923 GCA_000404065.3 Pinus taeda
GCGCTCTAGCAATCATGCTTAGGGGGCATCAAGCACAGTTTTTTCTCTGTTTCAAGCTTGTGTAAAAATGAAACTACTTCCAAGCATAGTTTTTTCTCTGTTTCAAGCTTGTGTAAAAATAAAACTACTTCGAAGCATAGTTTTTCCCTGTTTCAAGCTTTTGTAAAAATGAAACTTATCTTGAGTCAATTTCGGTTATTTTCAAGACTCATTAAACTCATGAAAATCCCGAGATTATTTTTAGGTTAGTTATTTCAGTTTTTTGCATAATTTTCTTGTAGTTTTAGGTCAAGTCTTTCAAGTGATCTCGTAGAGTACATTTTATCATTTTTTCGAACTCGTTAAAACTTACGAAAAAGTGAAACCTCAGAGTCATCTTTTAAGCCCTTTTCTGACTCCTAAAACATGAAAAGATTGCCAAGTGTTTCTTCACTCGTTAAAACGGAATTAAAAGACGGTCCTCTTACAGCCCTTTTCTGACCGAAAAAACAAGAAAAGATTGCCGGATTTTTTGTCGTTTCAAATTCGATATTGGAAATAAAACGACGTGTCCTTGATCGCTTTTTACTTTTCAGGTCAAAGACACTAACTATGAAAATATCCTTGGTCGCAAGATCAAGCGGTTCTCCTAGGTATTATTTTATACTTTTTCGGGCTTAGGAGACACAACTTTACGAAAAGTTCAATCTGGAGTTTTCTAAGTTTTTCAGACTGCTCTATCAATATCGAACAAACGCCGGAGTTTCTCCATATACTGGACTCGTTAAATTTCACAGTAAAGGACTTGTTCTATTACAAACAGGAACGGACCACTCCTTCTTAGGGTTCGCATAAAAAACTAAGTTGGACTCATCCGAAGGATGAGCTTACAAACAAGCATATGTTATCTCCTCAAGCTTGTAAAAAATAAAGAGGTACTTGCCAGAAATGGTGGGGGAAAAATGAGAAGAATGAGCCTATTTGATATCCTTTTGTCTCAAGAAAAACCTTACTACCACTCTTGAACACGACACTTATTCATTCACCTGGGTTGGGAAATCCTTTACCTCACAGTTGACCAAAATCACTTGACATTTTTAGCCGGGTTATGGGAGTCGACTTTGAGTCATTTATCACCAAACCATCTGTTGTGTCGTTATGTGTTCAAGAGATCTGAAACAAAACATTCAACTGCAGAATACCTACCATCCATCATATCATCATTGAGTCAGTCCTTACAGCAACATTTCTTCAACTTGAACTATGATTTCGTGTTGCAGGCTTGCCTGCAACGAGTCGCTTTCTATCGACATCAGCACATTATCTAGAAAGTTGACTTAGGAATCGTCAGTACCTTGGAGTCTGCATGCATCAATGGCAGGTTTCTCGCCTTCGACGTCAGTTTTCATCATTTGACTTGCGATCGAAGGATTCCATGAAATGTTCGACATCGACTCTTTCATTCACATCTCATGGATTGTGCTGGGTACTTTGAGAACCATTGACATTACTGGTGGTTTCTCTCACACTTGTTAACGGTTTACATCATTGACCGGTAATCAAGTGCTTTCTACCATGTTCGACATCGACTCATTCATTCACATGGCTAGAAACGTACCAATTCGGGAACAGAAATGAAGACCCTGGATCTAGTTTCCACCATCCAGGCTGCGAGGAGTTTTGTATTCATTATGTTGTAGACCAATCATAAATAGATGGCTGCGTCCATACTGTGTCTACACGAGTCTATGATTATGATGTATTATGAAATCAATGCTGTATCAGAATAGTTAGTCTGATAGTTAAAGTTTTTGATCTGAGTATAGGAATGCCTACCTCAGCGGTGATATGATCTTATACATGTATTTTGTGTTGAAAATTGCAGGTTCTGACCAGGCTCTCCACAAGATGATCCTTGAAATGATAAAGTACTTCACCCTTCCTATATGATTTAACACCCTTATCTATTACAGGCTTCGTACTTTAGGGGGCAATCTGTTACACTGAATTTTGTCACCTTGACTATCTGCAGTTTATGTGGCCTCATCAATAGCCACATTGTCCTCTTTGTCAAGCCCCATACCTCTGCTCTTCATGTCAAAACTTCAAAGAGAGAGAAAGTCACTTGAAAACATGTTTATCTCTGGGTACGCAGGTTCTCTCTAACTTGCCTGCGTGTACGCACTCCAAATACATTAGACCTGCGTAGTAATACGCTCTGTATACTAAAGCTAGGGTGCGTACCCCTGTAAAGGTCAAAAGGCGCAAGTTTCATCTTTGAAAAGTTACTTGTGGTCACTTCTAGAGCCTTCTAGAAGAGTGTTTGACATGTATTGAGCGCCTCCAGATGGTTCATGCCTCCCTATGATAGAGGAACTTATCCCATCAAGAGAGGAGCTACCCCATCCAAAAGAGGGAGTATCCCATTGATGTTGGAACTGAATAACTTCCTCTAGAACACTATAAATACAGGCATTGGGCCAAGGGAGGGGAGGTTGAAAGCTGAACATCCCAAAGGGTAGATGCTGCTGGAATTAGGACTTCCATTGTAAGCTTGTGAGGAGAGATTACCATCCTTTCTTGTTTCATTTGGAAGTGGGTGAGCTTGTCAAAGTAGAGGAAAACTCTCGCTGGACCCTGGGAGGAACTTGCACAACACCAAGGCTCAGGTTGTAATGGTTTCTTTTTTGTTTCCTTAATACAAATAAGTCATTCTTCTAATGATTTGTTGTTAATGAATTATTTCATGTACTCCTTGGTCTATGTGATGAATATGCTTTGTTTTATGATGAATAGTTCAGGTGTTATGTAATCGTTTGCTTTGTTAGTGTATGCAGGTCTTAAAGTGAAGGAGGAGCTCATCTGGATCAGCAAGGCTGGACTGCTACAACAAGCGTTGGACTTAAGGTAAGATCGGAAAACACTTGGTTTCTCATAGAATAATGTATGTTTAGAGAAGGATTGCTCTTGTTTGGTTTGTTTGTCACTAGAGAGTCTTAGACTCCTAGGGAGGTTAGGTTTGTCCGCAAAAAGAACTCTTTCCGCATGACACTCCTCTTAGACAAAATCAGTGCAAATATGGTCAAACTTTGGTAACTTAAGTTGTGTTAAATATCTTTTTTAAATGGATTCAATGAGGAAGGAAATACATTAAGACTCATTATAACAATATTTACATCATTAACGATATTTCTTGTGTCTCTATGTTGAACTCTCAACTAAGACACTCTCATGAGATAAGTGGCAACTAAATCTAATATAAAATTCATGACACTACGGTGTTGATGCCTCAAGAACAAGTTTTTTCTAGAATTCTTACTCTCGAACAGTCCCACTAAGGAATCATACCTATCTTTGGCCATTTTCAACTCAAAAGATGTACGATCAAGTGGTCCTATATCGAATCTATCAACATCCTCTTATCCATTGCTTTAGTATTCTTATGCTCAGATTTCTCCTCAACAACAAATGGTTCCTACACATTTTCCTTCACATAATTTTGAATCTCTTTTTCATCCAAGACAAGGAATATCCTTGCCTTCGAATATATAAAGTTTGTAGCAACATCCAACTTGTCCTCTACTTTTAGGCTGGGCACCATCTTCACAAGAGATATGAAATATATACAAGTTGTATAATACTGAAACTTGAGGATGAAATCAATGGCTCATCTTCATCAAAGATCTGATACCATGTTGAAATTGTATGCATATGCAGTAGAATACATTTTTCTAATCTGATAATTACTTCCTAATGATTTTCAAACAATATTTGTCATGCCACTAATATCATTGAATAATTACACACAAAAAATAACAATTGTAAATGCAACAAGAAAATTAAGGATAATAGAATACTATTCATGCAAATTAGGCACAATAGTTGTATCTAAGGAAGCCAAACCTTGGGAGAATACCCAAAATCATACCTTGAGTAAAAATTATATTTTTAGCAAGGTTTAAAAATAAAAAATTTGTCTACAAACCTTAGCCAATATTATAATTCAAATCACCCGTCAAACCTATTCAGATTAAAATAGGTCAATACTTCTCAAAGCAATCAAAAATCAAAAGTTAACATTGGTCAAAGTCCTATGGGGAAACTCATCCTTGCAGTCAAACATAGCACTGAAGTCATACTAGCATATGCAGTTGGCGAAAATATGGTTAAAAACTTTCTTAAACTCTATAGTCAAACCTTAAACATTTGGTTGTAGTCAAGGGTGATGAAAAATAGTTAAATCCTCATATGTATGGCCTACAAGAGCATAAGTAAAATGATAAAAATGATGTACAACAAATTGATTTATGCTTTGCTAAATTTCTTCTATGGTAGAAAAGATGAATTCATCTTGCTATGTTGATGATTTTTCGCCTTACAAGATTGTCTATTTATAAAGAGCTCTAATGTTAAGTAGAGGCCCATAAAGAGGCACCTCGTCACAAAAAAAATTTCCACTTATGGATCCTACATTACAACTAAACATTATATAAAAATTGTTTATTCCAATAATGGGTAAAAGCCCCATTAGATAAAAAAATCAAACCAGCTCTGTTAGTGTAAGTATATGCATACTTCCATCAGGGATAAAAATGCTCTTTGCATTTTCATTTTAGGTGTCTCATACTGAATTTTTGATCATTTTGTCAGGTGATGCCAAAATGGTCCACTAATGGTTTTCTTCTTCTCAGAAAACCAAATTTTCACTCATGAGGTACATTTGCTGACCCATCTCCATGTTGTATTCAGTTATCCTTTCAGTTATGTTAATATTAGAGACAAGACTGTCATGTTTCCATTAGGTCTTAGGGTTCATTTCCAAGGTCAAAATCATAGTTTCAAGTGTAAATAAAGGGAAATAAAGGTATGAGAAAGACCAATAAACAAAAAAGTGATTTGTAGTAAGTCATGGTTATTGTACAAAGATATTATTTCATTGATGTAATTTTCATCTAAAAAACACGTTGTCGAGATGAAAGTAGAGAATTTTAGTTGATTCATGTTTTTTTTTATGTAATTCAAGTTATTTCATATAATATGTGTTCCCATAAGATACCCAAGCATTTCTCCTTGCTGCATGAAATGAAACCATTGAAGAAATCAGTTCAATCAAAGCATCATCCACCTAAAAAAAGACAAAGAAATAAAAGCATTAAATAGAGATTTGAAGACAAATTAAAAGTTCCAAAAAACATTATAAAGTGGTTTTCTCTAAGGGAAAATCAAAATCACCCTCTATATAAGATTTCAAAATCATTTTTCAAAACTCATCATACTCATTTGACAAAGAGAGAGGACATAGTTGAAGGAGACAAGGGAGTTGAAGTGAATTGGTGGCAAAGCAAATCGTGGGCACTACATGTTGAGCAAGTAGTGTTGTTCATAGGGAAAATTGTGGTGGTGTTGCACATAAAGCAGGGAGCATTTTGCATAGAGACTCTGTGCTAGTGCATTTTTGCACGGTGTTGTGCATACAAACACAACAGCACACACTTGTACAAGGCACTGCACATAGGGCCAACAAACACCAAGACTATCCTAATGACCATCTAAATTGCTCTTTTGGTACCTATAGCCTCTAAACAAGTAAGTACACTCCTTAAACCATCCTCCCAGCACTCATTTCATGATTTTTATGTTTGTTTGCTATTTAAATTTTCAAACCTTAGATTGTCTAAAAACCCTCCCTACTTACCATATCCCTCATTCCCACATTCTGTTCTCATATAACTAAATATCACACCTATCCCCTATACTCACTCTAATCCCCCAAACAAAATCCCTACACCTATCCCCTATAGCCTAATCCCCAAAACAAAATCCTTAAACCTCTATTTACTAAACAGTCACTATCAAAAAATACCCTCCTTGTCACTCTGACATCATACATATCTCATTCCTACGTTACAAAAACTCCTCTCTGCGTCCCCTATCCCTACTCACCATAACTCACTTCTTGATTACCTTCTCTAGGGATTGTAAAGCTTCAAATTCAAAAACATGGATAAAGAGTTTAGATATTATGAGGAGGATGAAAATAGTGGCAATGAAAGCATGGGAGATGAACCTCAACATCAGAGAAAACCACATAAGGGAGGTAGAATTATGAGAGAGGAACCTTCAAACATTAGAGATTTACAGGCTTCTCATATTACTATCTCTTGTTTGAGGCATCTACAGTGTTATGAGTTCTGTGAGCAAGTACAAAGAGTTCATCATCATCCTGAGCTGACCAGGCTTTTTGTAGCCAATCTCCACGATAACAAGATAACTCTTGCTGGGGTCACATTTACAGTTTCATCCTCCATCATTGTTTATGCTACAAGGATTCTGAATGTCGGGGAAAGATGGTATAAAGCACAAGATTTGGATGAGCACTTCTATGAGCCATACATCAAATCCAGGTACAAGAATGAAAAGAAGAGGACCTTTCCTTTCAAGTTTCTTCATGACAAGTATGCCCCTATGATGAGAATTATTATGAAGTATTTTACATGTGAGGGAAGATTTTCTAGATTCCACACCTATCATATTAGGATTCTTATGCACTTCACAAGAGTGAAAATGATGAACATCTCATACTTATTATTCTGAAACATTTAGAAGATGACCTACATTATACAAAAAAAAACATAGCCCCAATAGATAAATAGTATTTATCACTTTTCCTTGATTAAGATGATTGTGATACACCATCTCAACCTCCTCAACATCTCCTAGGATACATTTATTGCCAATGACATCTTCAATGTTCCTCAGATTCCTCCACCAATGCCCTAAGAAATAGAAAGGCCTTCCAGTAGTGCCAAAGTAAAGAAAAGTAAGAAGGCTAAAGAGATTAAAGTTGTTGATAAGCCAAAAACCTACAAAAAATATTAGAGAGAAGCTAGAAAGTTGCTTTCAGTGGATAGGCAAGTGTTTACTCCACCTAATGTGTAAGGGGCCTTTCATTCCTCATCAGGTCATAGGAAAATGTTTGCTCCACAAACTATGGAAGGGGATTTGCCTTATTCATCAACACAATAGGTGGAGAAAGTGCATAAAGGGAAAGAAAAGATGTTGGAGGAAAGCCTCAACGATGAAGAGGAAGTGGAATTTGATTTGATGGAAGATGATGAACAAGAACAACAACATATTCGTCATGGCATTGAGATAGTTGACTTGGAGGCTCAAGATGAGGCAACAAATGAAAATATAACCATAAGGGAAAAAAATTCATAGGTACAAGCACTAATGGAAAAATTGGTGAGAGCTAAGTATGTCATTTCATACCATGAGCAGGAGAACAAGTAGCTAAGTGAAAAGCAAGTCCTCATGGAGCTGGAAATTCTGAAAGCAAAGAGGCAAGGTGACAAAGGAAAATTAGAAATGCAAGAGGAAGAAACCCCAACCACCTTGACTACAAAACAAAGGCTTGAAAAGGATATTGAGGAGGATAGAGAAACATGGCTTGACAGGGTCAATTTTCATTTAGAGAAGCTGCTACAAAGTACCAATAGGGAAAATCAAATCATTAGCTACATTTCTTGCCATTACAGGACCCGAGACAATATTTGTAACATAAGAGTCAAGCAAATGAAGACAAGGCTAGGATAAGCACTAAAAGGAAAAAAGGAGGGTGATAGGCTTAGTGTTATAGACATATTTGGGCACTGCAACCCCAATCATATATGTCAATAAACCAAGGGATCTTTAACCCCTTAAAGTCTTGTTTCATACCCTAAAGGATCATGGTCAACTGATTACATCATTTCCCAGAAGTTCCACCTGAAAAACAACTTAGAACTAGCCAAAACTAGAAGATACAGACTGCTCCATGGTCAAGGTGTGACTCATAATGGCTACTACACTAGCTAGGTGCGGTTCATACTAAAATAACCTTCTGTGGGGTGTGATGAGCGAGAATAGACAAATGACAGAGATAGTTTGCTAGGTGGATGCTCATGGAGTCTTCTAAAAACTTCTCCTGTGACACTTGCCTCTTCAAATTCACCCAGGGATGAGTAAGAGATCAATGAAATCTCCAAGTGGAAGCAAGAACTATTAGTGGAATGACACTAATCAAAAACCCAGAGCTGACTCACACCCTTGCAAGACATCTATATATGGATACCTCATCTCAAAGATCTAGGAGGGCTGGAATTTTGTAATTTGTAAGGAACTGGTGTTGGTTCCTCTTTGAGAAGAGGCATTGTCTTGTTGTGTGATCTAGGTCTTCATGAGGTGAAGAGGGCTTGATTCTGGGAGGATGATCCTAGATCAAATAGCTGGGTTGTAATCCTCTCTTCTATTATTAATAAAGTTATTTGAGTTTTCTTCCATATAATTGTGTATCGTGTATTTATGAATCTTGTTATTTGTGAATCCAATTGTATGGTCGATGTATTTCTGATTCTGCATTGTTTATGGTATTATAGATCGAGATGCTTTAATGGTGTTTTGTTGCTTTGCCTCTATAGGTATTCTCTAAAGTAGGACAAGTGGGAGACGAGAGGTAAGCTCTATTAAGGGAGAGAGGAAACAAGCAAGGAGCCAAGTGGAAGATTCAGGTTGGTACTCTTTAATTCTCTCTTATCTATCATACATAAACGAGATCACAATTTGCTTTGATTGTTTGTTTCTAAGATAGCTACCCATCTTAGTGGGACTAGAAGATCGAAAAGGAAATAGTTTTCCTAGAAACAAAATGGCGACTCTGCTGGGGACCAATTAGTTTGTTTGTTTTTTATTGTTGTTTTCTTTATAAACTACAGACGAAGCCTAAAATTAGCCAGCTAGCCTTCGACCTGCTCTTGCTATGAAAGTGCAAAGTAGATGAATGCTGCTTCAGTCAATCTCTAGGTTGGTTTATGAAATAAAAATATGGCTTGCAAACATCCTAAGTGCCCTTGTGGTAGCTCAATAGTCTCCTAAGATCATACCCCTGTACTTTGTTTTTATTGTCTATCATAGCTTAGCTGAAATAACTAAACTTAGCTGCAAATTTTGAGCAAAAACCAAACTCAGTTTTGTTCGCTAACCCATCGCACTATCTGTAACCGACAACTTGTATGCATCGCACCTCCCGTGTGTTGCAAGTGAGATGAATCCCTGTTTCCCTTAAGGACAGGTGCGATGATTGAGTGATATTGTTCTTGTCTTTGGAACTTGGTTTTTTCCTCCTTGCTTTCAACTCTATTCAGTAGTTTTACTACATATGCTTAGTATCTTGTTGTTGAAGCCTTCTTCCTTTACATTATTCAGCCTTCATTGATTAGCATTTGTAAATGTTTTTATGTATTTTTCATCATTTACAGTCCTTCTTTGTCAAAAGTAGCTTAATCGAACTATCGTTTTTTAATGCAGAAGTGTCGTAACTGTCATTTTGAGTCAAGAAGAAGAGTGTCATAAATTCTTCCTCATTTAGATATTTGATTGTACTTTTGTCATTGTATTTGATTTGTATTGTCAATATTTGATGAGTTGAAAGCAATTTTCCATTCTAAATCTAAAGTGTCGTTTTAGTCTTCCTTTCATTTTGAAAATAAATTATTGAAATGTTGCTTTGAAGAAAATAGTTTAGATCTTTACTTAGTTTTCCTTTTTGGCATTCTCACACTAAGGAAGCGAAAAATAAAACAAATACATGCATGTGCATTTGCATTTACACTATATAAAGAAAATGATTTAGGAAAAGTGCATCTAGTGTGTGCTCTTTGCTCTCTGTTGAAAGAATCATTATCTTCTTTCCCTAGCAGCTAGGATTTTGATTGCTAAAAGAAAATAAACAGTTGTTTATCATTTTAGATTACATATTTAGGAATTTTACGTCTACATCACATGGTAAACCTTGAAATAAAGAATTCTAAACAATATCAACTCTAAAATAAATCTCAATGAACATAAAAATGCTTTGGAACCTAACGCAACACATCTAGAAGTCTAGGCTAGAGAGGTGTTTCAACATCGTAAGACCTGGTAACTATTGTCTTCATTGAAGGTTGGGTGATTCCTCCTCTTTGATATGAAAAGTTCCAGTACAGTCTTGTGCTCCTCGTACCGTCGAGTATATATTGGGAGACCACAATGGGCTAATATCCTTTATCCATAGGAAGCCATGTCTACCACCCTATCAATCGCAATCCAGTGAACACAACATTCAAGAAGATTGACTACCGTACATAAATTCCTTGGTAATTTCTGTTTAATTTACCACCAAGGTGTATATTGCAGTTTTGTGATTGGTTTGGTAATCCGTCTGTCTAGATTTCCAGATTAGTCACTTTCGTTCCTTTTCGACTCCTTAAAAGAAAAGGTCCATTTGAGCACTTGTAACTTCAGGTTCATTAAAAATCAAAGGCGACTAGAGTCATCTTTAAATTTTTCTCGACCCTTAAAAATTGAAAAGCAAAGTTGTGTCAAAGTGTCATAAAATTTATTTAATTCAGAATAAATTTTTCCCTTTAATTTTGAGTTGATCAAGTAATCTGAAATCATGGAAGAAAGTCAATGAAAACCTCGTCATTCATGGAGACTAGCAAGTAAACCGTCTTTGACTCCGAAAATGAAACCATTCTAGGAAAAATGGTTTCGTTTAACTGAGTCGAATTCTCCTGGTTTATTTGAAACTTGTGTTTCAACATCATTAGAGACTCTAGTTACTCCAATCATTTTTTGTACATCTGCCTTTATAAAATAAGTTCCGCAGTTACAAAAGAACATTAGAATTGATCCTAGTGTAACAATAGGCACTTCTATCCCTAAACCAGCTCCATCTATGGCTGATCCAAAAACTGAAGTTCACTTACCTGAACATCTGGAAGTTGAGTTCCAGATTCAGATGTTTTCATCCCTCCAGTGTCTGCTACTGTAGAAGCCATACCTTCTTCGGCTCCAGAAATATTTTATGGACCTAACAGTCTACCTCTTCCACCTAGACTGATTGCTATAGAAGAGATTGTAGAATATCTTCCATCTAGTACCCCATTTCATTTTGTAACTGGGATCCACCTATATCCTTCTACTACTGAAGTTAGTTCCCTTAATCACCTTTCATCACAAGTTCCTGTCGAATCGTTAGGAAATATTTTGGATAGACTAAATATGTCTAAGCAAACATCAACATCTAGGATTGTGTCATCTAATACAGGAACAACAGAACCTCCAGTTGCTACTCTGACAATGTTTGATGGTATACCATCTGTTCCAACTAGTTATCAACCACTAGATGGAGTCCACCCAGTGGCTGCTTCAACAGCATGGTCTGTTCCTATTTGTTCATATGGTGTCCTATTTGGAATTTCTTATGTTGAAACTCAACAATTGATCCTACACATTAGTATCAATTTGGACAGTCCAATCTCCAAAGACCAGACTATCCTTTGAACACTAGATTATCGCCATATGGGGGGAAGTATGCTTTTTCATTGTTCCCTACTAGAGAACAACCATATGAGAGTTCACAACAAAATTCAAGTCAAACTAGAATTACATATAGTGGTTGGGTACCAGTACTGCCTCAACAACCAACAGTTCTATATTCAATGCAACCAAATCAACCTATATCAAACATTCCCACTACACCTACTATTGTGACTGTGTCGCAAGTACAAGCGCTGCCTATTCTATGTCAACCTCAAGTCTCTCAGGTTGTGATACAACAGCCTCTTATCTCCATGGCTCAATCACAACCTCAGATTAGTGTCTCCTTAACTGGAATGACTGAGGCTGAAACGGGTACTACCACCCCTCATCTTGGTCAAATATCGAGTATTGGACAATAGCAAATGGTCCAACAACCATGGTTGGTACAATATCAACAACCACAATTCCAGCAAGCTTACCGAGGACCTGAGCAGCAAAGCTTTGCAGGTAATGGGAAACCATATTTTCAAAATGGTTATCAACAACCATACTATAATGGTTATGCCCATCAACCTTATCAAAGTTATCAACATCAGATTCATTATGCTGGTATGCAAAGACCTACTGCTTAGGAAATCCCATCTTATCCTAGGTATGCTTTGCCAAACTTGAGTCAACAGTTGCCTTTTGTAGCAACTTTAGAATTACCAGACTTGAACCAACTGATGAATGGGCTAATTTTTTATGCCCCTTGGTGGCCAGCTATTCCTCATAAACTTCCCTATGATATTCTTAAATTCAATGGAAATCCGGGTGAAGATCCATCGAATCACGTAATGATTTTCATTTGTGGTGTTCACTAACATCCTTAATGATGATTCGATTAGGCTTCACCTTTCTTAGTGTATGCTAACTCGTCTGGCAGTGAAATGGTACATTGAATTGCCTAGAGCTTCATTTGACAACTTTAGCGCCCTCGCCATTACCTTCTTAACCCACTTTTAGTTACCTATAAGGTATGAAATGAGAATAAAACTCATTACCAACTTTAAAAAAACAACAACCACTAACATATATGATCATATTCATTAGTGGTGATGTCATCGTTGAATGCTAAAGACGTATGTTCCTGATCAGCTTCTAGCTGAGTGGTTTATTAAGTCATTATTACCTTCTATTATAGAAGATGTGGCTAAGGGAGGAGTTGTCATTGAAGAGCAAGTCATTGCTCGTGCATAATATTTAGGCTTAATCTATACTTAGTCTGGCATGCTCTATGAGAAAATCCCCAACGCTCCTAGACCAAAATTTTCCATTCCTCCCCCTCCTAAATCGAATAGGGACTCTGATGCCAACGATGGCATGATTGGCACCTCAAGTACGCAAACCGCATAGGCTCCATCTGGTAAAGCCCTTACAATTTCTAGAAAAGAAGCAAATGACAAACTTCCTACCTCAAAGGTTAATGTCGTGTCATTTGACAAGGGAAAGGAACCAAAGCAACGAAGGGGTAAGAATAAAGGGAAAAACGAAAAGAAGAAATAGGAAGATTCGACACCTAAGAAGTCTTCTGGAAACATTGTTGGGTGAAAGAAACCTAATCAGCCATGTTTCATATGTTATGAGGACCATTATATGAGAGATTGTCCACATCCAGCTGAGGTCATGATGTTTTTGAAGGCTTCAAGTACCTCGGTAGTATTGAATGATCTGTTTCCAAACCCGAAAACTAATCTGGTTGCTATCAATCATGCTTCGCCATCTCAAGTGCTTATGGTATCGATCTCAAAACAAAAGAAAGATGCTTTGATATTAACAAGGAATAAAGATTATGGAAATCCACAGTTGTCGAACAACAAGGCTACAGATCAACTCAATAGTTGGACAACAACTTCGCCAGAAGTTGTTTTGCCCATCATTCCTGAATTAACTATAAAGCTGCCAAAGGGAGTAGTACATAAATCAACATTTAATCCTCATGCCTGAGCAGCACAGAATTATAATATAGTGGAAGATCTGGCTCAATCGCCCACCGCTATGTCGACACTTGAAGTACTGCAGAACTGCCCCTTCCAAAAGCAGGCTTTGCTATGAACAATAGGTGGTATTGACCCAATGGATTCCAATCTTGTGGACTTTAATCATAAAGGATACAAACCTCAGTTATTGGCGCAACTCACTTTCCTTATACAGGTAAAAGCCCTCAATAAAACTATTCATCGAACAATAATTGATGAGGGAGCATCTTCCTATATTATGTCAATGAGTTGCTGGAAAACTTTAGGTTCACCACCCTTGTTGCGATCATCAATGACATTAAAAGCGTTTGATGGAAGAACATACACACCGTATGGGATATTGAGTAACTTGCAAGTTGAATTAGGGGGCAAGACAATAGAAATTGAAGTCGAGGTCATCAGCCAAAACCTTGACTACAATATCTTACTGGGAAGGCCCTGGATTTATGCCATGGATGTCGCTATGTCTACATATTTTACAAAGATTGCATTTCCCTTCCAAGGTGGAATTACAATTGTTGACCAACTAAACTTTTCCCCCAACAGTTCACAAGCTACTAGAAGTATTCCATTGATCCATGGAGGTTTTCAATCGCTTCAAAATGTCAGATTAGGTCTCCTAAAAGACCCTTCCTTAGTGTGTAATTTTTCCCTCACACCTCTAAGTAATCTAGCAGAAGTGGCCACAGTGGAAACTTGTCATATGATATCTTCTACATCATCAAATATTAAGAAGAACTCTAACCATTTTGATACTATGGGTCACTGAGGATGGTTCTTATCTTATGTCGACCTCTTTACAAAATGAAACAAGGGTTATGAGGATAGTTCTTCTACTGTGTCAACCTCATTAAAAAATGAAACAACTCCCTTTCCAAATCAAGTCTTTGATTACGATCTCGTAAAATCCAAGAAGAGATTTTCAAAGATCTCAAAGGTAAACCTTCATTCCAACCACCACCTTGAATGCAATGAAGTCTAGGGGCCATGTACCTTGATTTGCATCATTATGCCGGGGGCATGCGAACTTATAACAAGCATATTTTTTTGTTTTAAGCTTGTGTAAACATGAAACCAAAGTTGAGCATAGTTTCTCCTGCTTTAAGCTCATTAAGAAATGAATCCACCTTCAGTAAACAGCCTTCGTGATTACCATGCTATCAGCCTTTTGAACCTTGGTTGTGTTCTTCCATCACCTCCATTCTTCTGACTGATCATGTGCTTCCAGTTGATTGTTTACCCTTTTGAGGAACAACTATGACAAGTGATTCTGTTAGCCACCCTCTCCACACTACCATGTTTTGAGAAGTTCCAAACTTACCTGAAACCAACTACTACCCGAAAACATCACTTGTTCCTCAAAAGCGAGTTTTTTTTAAGCTCTTTTTAGACTCATTAAATATGAAGAGATTATCGAGCTATTGGCCCTTCTAGCTTGTTAAAGAAAAGGGAAGCACCATCCCTCTTGTACATTTTAATTTTTTGAGACTTGAGTGATTATCAAACAAAAAGATCGAGGACTTGTCTTTTTTAGCTCGCTAAAGCGATCAAAAATTCATCCCTTTCGTATCATTTTATACTTTTTTAGACTTAAGGGATTATGGTATGAAAAGGAATGATGGAGTTTCCTTTTAGCCCCTTTTCAAACTCTCTAAACATGAAAAGGACTGAATTTTCCTTGTCATTAAACTCGTTAAAACAATAGCGACAAACTTGTCCATCTAGACAAGAACGAGTTTTACTGTCGCTAGGCTCGCTAAAACATAGCGACAAGCTTGCCCGAAGGGAAAATTATAGAACAAGCATATGTTATCCTCCTCAAGCTTGAAAAAAATAAAGAGGTACTGGTCAGAAATGACTGGGGAAAAAAGAGAAGAAAACTTAAAGAACTTTATTGGTAGCAGGTCTCTCTTGAACATGACACTTTCACTCCATCACCATGATTGAGTTGGGTTCGGTTATTCCGTTCACCGGTTATATCACCATTGGTCCTCCACACCATCCATGTTTTGGAGTTAATGCTACTAATCCATTTCTGTGTCACTAACATGTTCAAGAGAGGTCATTCAGAGAATTCACCACCTAGCTAACGCCCCATCCACTGCAATACCTTCACCCTCCATTTTTCATGACCACCATTCCTGAATCTTGTATCACCAGATCGTTTTCACCTCCAGAAATCATTTGCTTCATTTCATGTTGTAGATGTGGGATACATCAAGGCCCTCCTACGATGAGTCACTTCTTGTTGACATCAACTCATTATCGAAGAAGTTGACTTACAAACAACCCTTTCAGTACTTTGAAGCTTGCATGCCTCAATGGCAAGTTTCTCGCTTCCGGTGATAGGTTTACATTAGTGTCCTTCAACCAAACGATTTTGCATGGTGTTTGACATCAACTCATATATTCACACCACATGAATTGTATTCTAGTACCTTGAGGGTCATTATCATTATCAGTGATTCCTCTCACGCATGTTAACAGCTTACATCATTGGCTGGTAATCAGGCAATGACTTTCCATGTTCGACTCTAGAACACCTTTTCACATGGATCGACTTGTACATTGGGCAAAGATTGAACGAGTTTGAAGACATTGGATCTAGTTTCATCCACCCGAGCTGTGATATATTCAAGAAAATAAAGACATCAAATGTACATAGAAGTTGCACAGATGATCATCCAAGCTAAGGGATGATGACTCTACATATAAAGAATCACTAGTCTACAACTGTAGACAGCTATCTGTTCCATGTACATGAAAATCAATTTATAAAGCTAAGCATGGGAATGCTCACCTCAGCTAGATCATGAAAATAATATGATGATGATGTATTTTATTGTATCTTATACAGGTCACCATCTAGTTTGAATACCTCAGATCCTCATGATAAATCATTTCACCTGACATCAAATGATTTACAACCTCATGCTTTAGGGGGCAACTGTTATAGACATATTTGGGAACTGCAACCCCAATCATATTTGTCGATAAACCAAGGGCTCTTTAACCCCTAAAAGTGTTGTTTCATACCCTAAAGGATCATGGTCAACTGATTACATCATTTCGCAGAAGTTCCGCTTGAAAAACTACTCACAACTGGCCAAGATTGGACCATACTGAGTGCTCCTTGGTCAAGGTCCAATGCATACTGCCTGCTACACTAGCTAGTTGTGATGCATATTGAGAAAGCCTTCTGTGGGGTGCAATGAGTTAGAATAGACAAATGAAAGAGAAAGTTTGCTAAGTGGATGCTCATGGAATCTTCTAGAAACTTCTACTGTGACACTTGCCTTTATGAATTCGCCGAGGGATGAGTAAGAGATAAATGAAATCTCCAAGTGGAACCAAGAACTATGAGTGGAATGACACTAATCAAAAACCGAGAGCTAACTCACACCCTTACAAGACATCTATATATGGATCCCTCATCTCAAAGATCTAGGAGGGTTGGAATTTTGTAATTTGCAAGGAAGTGTTGTTGGACTCTTTGAGAAGAGGCATTGCATTGTTGGGTGATCTAGCTTTTCATGAGGTGAAGAGGGCTTTGATGCTGGATCAGAGAGGTGGGTTGTAATCATGTCTTCTATTATTAATAAAGTTATTTGACTTTTCCTCCATATAATCGTGTATTTGTGAATCTTGTTATTTGTGATTGCAATTGTATGGTCAATGTATTTATGATTTTGCATTTTTTATGGTATTATAGATTGCGATGCTCTGATGGTGTTTTGTTGCTTTGCCTCTACAGGTATTCTCTAAAGCGGGACAAGTAGGAGAGGAGTAGAAAGCTCTATCAAGGGAGAGAGGAAACAAGAAAGGAGCCAAGTAGAGGATTTAGGTTGGTACTCTTTGCTTCTCCCTTATCTATCATACATAATGGGGATCAAAATTTGCTTTGATTGTTTATTTCTAAGATAGCTATCTGTCTTAGTGGGACTAGCAGATCGAAAATACACTATTTTTCCTGGAAACACTTAGGTTGCTTGCTGAAGCTTCCTTGGCTAACCCTACACTTGATGGTGGTGTTCTCGACAAATTTTGAGTAAGTTTTGAAATTTTTCACCTTTTTAAAGAATTTTGTAGTTTTTGACTCAGAAAAATTGGTTCTATGCGTAGCGCCACTGACGTTGTGATTTTCCCAGGGGCATCGAAAAAGGAAATGGTCAACATTTTTGGATTCACAGTGATGCATACATGTACCCTGTGCATTTTCTAAGCTTTTGGAGAAAAACTAGTCAACCAAAAGGTCAAAAAAGACCCAGAGAATGACCTTGTTGCCCTCTTTTTTACCATGACAATGCAGAGAGAAGAAATCTTGGTGGAATCGGTTATTTAGGGGTCAAACAAATGCCAAATGGGTAACTAAAGGCTTATTTGGAAAATAGATAGGATGGTATTTCCAATGAGCTATCATGAGATCAAATTGGACACCTGGATGACCTCCAAAATGGTCCTACAAAAATTGTTGTGCATAGAGCTTGGGCACGGCGCATAGGACAATTTTATGCTAAATTTTCACTTTACTGTGCCATGACTATAATATTGGGTTTTCTCTCATGGATGATGTTTTTACTAATGTAAATGGTGAGTAGGCATGCAAATAGGATGTATAGTAGTTACTAGAGCGTAGATTCATTAGATCAAAAGTTACCTTGAGGACAAATGAATTAGTTTCCTCCATTTTAGAGGCATGTTACTAAGTTTCCTAGATTCCAGTTTCTTGCTTAGTTTTTGATGGATTAGTTCCTCATCTTAGGGATTCGAAAATTGAGGATGGGAGGAGGTTGAATTAATGTCTATATCTTCTTTTTATTTCTCATTCTAAAGATTTGGACTCAGCTAGATGCTTATGCTTTGAGTAGACATCATTTTGTAGCAGTTTCAGTAGGAGATTAATGAAAAGTTGTAGTTATTTCTTTGGTATCCATGTGGTATGATGTTGAGTTCAGTTTTCTCTATTGTTATCATATGTTAGAATTGTTTTTGTACTTCATCAATCATTTCATTACTTTCAAGTGGATGTTTTCAAGTTGATAGGTAGAACCCATAATTTTATGCTATGTTTTGGGGGAATATTCATAGTCTATGTTTTCTTTAGTTTAGGAAGAATCGATGTTGCTTACATGCTTTGTCTAGCTCCTCACCTATCTTTAGTCACCTCACCCATCAAACACTGGAGTGTTGAGCCTTGTGCCTACCTTGCCCCATCGAACACATTGCAATTTTGACCTAGTTTCATTGCCTAACTGATTGTCTCCTTCTAATCCAAAGAAACCCATTCAAAATCAAATAAAACCTTGCGCTACTATACCTAGACTAATATTAGTTTCTAGATGCAGTGAATTTGGCTGAGATCCTTGTGGAGAGAGCCCTCTCGTGGCCCAGTAGGGCTAGCAACTTCGATAAGTGTGGTTGGTGGTTACCCTAGCATTGCCTTCCTTCAGCCTCAGGTTCAATCCAGGTGATAACACGCTCTATCAAAAATAGATCACTCCATCCATGACCATGAAATGTAAGTGCTGTGGGCCATTTTCCCCTAGTTAAATCAATATGACTCCTTGAGAGAATCTTTGGCCAATGTTGTAAAAAAATTAACAAAATTCACATAGGTATCATGTTCTATCTTTCTAAATCACAAAAAAAAAAGGCAAACAAAAGAGGCATGCTTGTTTAGGATACCATCTCTTAATAGTCAACATAAAACAACACACTATCATAATAACATAATAAATAAGTTTTACTCATCAAAAGCTATGAAGGGTATTATAATCAAACAAATCGAGTGTAATTACAATTAAGTGTGACATAGGGGATAATGCCAGAAAGACTATTTCAGATATCAATATAAATATCACAATTTACAAGTAGAAGGTGGATCAAACAAAGGTCAGATAGAGAGGATAAATCACAAGAACAAGGAAACTATATTTTTAAGGAAAATTCCTAAGCCTAGCCTTTCCTTCTTATATAGGTTTTGATGCTCAAATAATTTACAATTCTCACGTGAAATGCTAATTATTATTTATTAGATACATAATATGCACTCAAACACATGTCAAATCTATGGAAAAATAGTAGTTTCAAAACTACATAAATATATATAATTTACCATTTTCCAACCATCATTTCTATAATGTACATGAAATTCCTCTTTCTATATAATATATATATATTTATATAATTATAATTTAAAGATGCAATTGTTCTTGTTTTTTCCAAAGAAAAAATTGAACTTTTTATTAACCAAAATAAAAAGTTACATAGTATATGCCTAAGCATTCATTTTGCTTATGATTTGCAAATCATAGAGCTCAAAAGATGAAAGATATATTCATGTCCAAAAAACATGAAGAAAAAAACCATTGATCTGATTCATGGGCCTCCTCATATTGAGGAAAACAACCCCTTTTATCAGTTCGTTACAGTAAGAACAATTTATCTATAAGATCATAATGTATCCAAAGAAATCAGTTGTTAACTCTTCTCGGGCCTCCTTTGAGAAGAAAACAACACAAATAGGAAGTAAACAAACGAAAGAGTAGTCCGAAGTATAAACAACATAATCTATATCATATGAAAAAAGTAAAAACACATCTGGAAACTAGTCTGTTTTATAAACCTGAAAGCCCATAAGAAAAATACTAGCTATGTATATGGTGGCTGATCTAACACACGGATCTCACCCTGGTCCTCATCCACTATCCTCCAACTACCCATATCTTGCTGTAAACCCTCTCTATAAATCATGTCTGTTCCATCATTATGATCTCTGTAGATGTGGCAAAGAGAAAAAACATTTAAGGAATACTTTAGATGTTTTGTCTCTTCTAATAATGGTGATAAAATGTAACTTTGACAACTGATCTCTCCATTGAACCATTTTATAACATTCATTGAGTTTCCAAAAATCTGAACCGTGAGAATGTGAAGGTGAATAAGCCAGCAAAGGAGAAATTTAAGGGCTGACAACTCCGCAAAATTGTCTGTTCCAGTCCCCAGCCCCACTGAGGCTTTAAGACATCTGTTTTGATTTATGTGTATTACCAACCCTGCTCCCACTCTATTTTTTTGGGAAGCCCCATCAAAATAAGCCCATGGTATTCCTTCCTTGATGTGTTCCACTCTAGATTGTCTGGAGGATTTTTCTTTAATAGGCTCGGGTATACTTGTGTAGACTGATGTACATTGGATTGCAATGGCCTCATAAGGGGTGTACTTATCCAAAAAGATGCACATGTTCTTTGCTATCCAAATGCCCCATGCTATGATAAGAGGCATATTTCGCATGTTCCCTTCCAGATATAGCTGCCACCATTTTTTCGAAACTTCTGGGAAACATTCCCCTTCCCAGACTACATTCATTTGAAGCAGTTTCCCAACCTCCAACCACACCTTTTTAACAATAGGGTAATCTATAAATAGGTTCCTTATTGTTTTTGATTCATTTTTACCTAAAGGGCATCTCCCAAGTCTTGACTTATATCTAGCTTGAATAATGTCCCATGTTGGTACCTTCGACTTGAGTATGAACTAGAAGAAAAGTCTAGATTTTGCAGGACATTTTAGCTTCCACAAATGTTTGGCCCACCAATTGGATTTTGCCATCCTTTCTTCAACATAAGGAACTTGTATCCATATTTTGGAGAATAGGATCCGGAGACCGCATGAGCCCACACCAACTGATCGACCTCCCTCTTAGCCTCATATTTGATCTGGACAACTCTTGGATAAAAAAATTCCATTCTTCCCACCATTGAGGCATCAAATCAATGTCCCTCCCTCATGGCTAAGCTTGTCCCAAGATAGTGGAGTGACCTTGTTTCTCGATCTGATTGAGGAAGTGAATGCCCTTAGAATTGGGTTACATAATGAGGTCCCAGAATAGTGCAAAATTTTCGTTATAGCCTACCCAAGGGTCCTTCCCTATCTGGATGTTCTTCCAATTCCCTACCTACCAGGACAAACCTTGCTTGATGATCTTGAAAGTGTCTATGGTGGCCTTCCAAACAAATGATACATACCATTTTTTCTGAATTGGACTTCTTATCCAATCTTCTAAGGGAATAGGGTCACTATATTTCCTCTTGACCACCATCATCCACATGTTCTCCATCTTTATGATCCTCTTTCTTGATTTCACTACTAATGAATGCCCGAAAGCTATGAGATCTTTAATTCCCCAACCTCCCCATTCCTTTGGCCTTGCCACCTTCTCCCATGCTACCCAAGGGAGAACCGATTCTTCCTTAGACCCCACCCATAGAAATCTACTGCAAATCCTTCTTATTTTTTCTAGAATGCCTTTGAGAACCCATGTCAAGGCTGCCTAGTACACTAGAATTGCGAGAATGACAAATTTGATAAGGGTCAACATTCTACCTGTTAAAATCCAATTGAAACTCCAATGTGTAATTTTGGCTTCTATTTTTTCTACTAGCCAGTACAAATCCTACTTCCTATAAGCATTTGGTTTCAGCCAAAAACCCAAGTATTTAAATGGATCATCAAGCTTATGTACTTCAAAAGGCAAAAATTCTGATATTTGGATTATTTCTTGCCTATTAAAACCTTCCAGAATCAATGGAGATTTCCCTTGGTTCACTTGCATTCCTATAGTCTTCAAAAAAAGGTCTAAGATCCTTTTGAATTCGTTTGTTTCATTGATGTTCTCGTTACTGAAGAACAAGATGTCATTTACAAATAAAAGATGAGATATAAACAGGTTTATTGCCACTTCCAAACCTCTTATAGCTCCTTCCCTTTTTGCCTTGTACACTAATTGGCTCAGCCCTTCAGCAACCATGCAGGATTGAATTTAAAAGGGGCTACCGATTTTTTAGGAGGTTTGGAAAGCTCAAAGAGTATTAGAAGGTGGTCTAGGTTCCTTCCCTCTCCTACCCATTGATGAAAAGCTGGAGCCTTTGTTGCAACCTCTTCACACTGGAGGAAACAATCCAATCTTTTTGCTATTCTGAATTCCAGTGTTCTTCGGTTCCTCTAGGTGGGCCTTACATTCAAGAAGTTGATGTCCATCAAATTGTGTGAGCTAAGAATATTGTAGAAAAAGTCTGATAAGGAGTCTTCTCTAATAATTGGAACCCAAATTTCAGCGACTCCAATTGAGAAATTGAATTCTCCTCCTACCACAAGATTAGGATTCATCATCACATATTTGGAAAGTAATGAATTCCAGAACAAAGCTCTCCCATGACATGGTTGATAAATATTAACTATTAATAGAGGAAAACATAGTTCTAAGCAGAGGACTTCCATCCCCATTGCATGATCCATCCCCCAAGAATTTCTCAATTTAAACTTCCTTTCCCTGAAACCCATGGCTAGACCTCCAGAGTGTCCTATGGAATCCATGGCCTGAAAATTCCACCCCGGGAGGAGAATTGATAGTGATTTTGTGACTTCATCACCCCTACACAAATTTTCCTACCAAAGGAGGATATCTAGATTGTACTAATTGGTAACCTCTTTAAGAGATAGTTTTTTAGGTTTAATAACTAAACCCCTACAGCTCCAGGATAGAATGATCATTTCTCAACCTCCACACAGGGCTTCACTGCTCTAAGCACCCTAGAAATTGACATTTGTTTCCCATCAGCTATGTCTATCTTAGCTCGAACCTGAGCCTTTGACAAATTTGTTTTCCTACCTCTCACTTTCCTCTCACTACTCTCAGAAAGGTCCATTTCCAAACCCCCCATGACCTACCATGGAGTCATTTTTCTCTCATGAGAATGAAGGTTATAAGGGTTTGATCCAGGGAAAAGATCTTCCCTCACTCCCTCATCTTCACCCAGGGCCAATTCATGGTTCCGATCTAGCTTGGGAATAGAATTTATGATGCTATCCACATGAGTATTTTCAGAACTAGATATAGGAAAGGTAATATTTTGAGCACAAGAATTAAAACTAAAATATTTTAAAGATAAATATGGACAATGAGAGGGAATGTTTAAGTCCAATCTCATACCGTTTGAGTCTTCTGGCCAGGGATCAGCATGTGCTTCTGTGGTAGCCTGGTCTCGCTCCTCTTATTCTTATGCCTGAGCTGGTAGGATATAAGGTAAGGGGTCATCCTGCAGTTTTGTGCTGTTAATATCATCCTCCTGAGGCTTATCAATTACCATATGGTCCGTCCCCAACTCCTTCTTTGTTTCTTGAATCCTTGTCTCCTCCATCCCATTCGTTTCAGCCTCGACCTTCCTATATTTCCTCCGTCACCTATACCCCAGTCAACATTCTTTTGCCAAGTTTCCATAAACATGACACCTGTGGTAGCGAAAAAGCAAATGTTCATAATCAAGAGGTTGAACATAATTGAACTCTTTGTACTAAAGCTTAATTTATTCTACTAATCCTTCCCACGGGGCCAGTATTACTAGAATCCGAGCCATCCCCTTATCCTTCGTATGAATGTAAGACATGTTTGTTTCAAAGTATGTGCCAAGATGGTTCCCAATTGATTTAAAGACTAATTCCACCCACAATAATGGTGATAGCCCAGACATATGGACCCAAACTGGTATATCTTCCACTTTCTCTCTTTGTGCATCAAACAGAGGATTCCATCATTTAAACAGTACTCGGTGGTTTCCAAAAGCCCAGTTTGTTTCCAAAACCCATTCCACCACCTCTTTCTTCTCAAATTTCACCATAAATCGTCCTTTTTCCGTTGACGTTACGTGGATTCCTTTATTGGGTGATGATTTCCATTGCTGCATGGCCCAATTTTGGATAAACTGGGCTGAGTGTTTCTTCCCCCTTCCCCTTCCCACTAGGGTAAGCTCTACCACTTCGATGGCTTCATCATTCTGTACATCCATACCCAAAACCAGGTTTGCGGTGATCTCTTTCTTCTTGATTATTTTACGTTTCTTCCTCTTTTCCCGCATCCGCCTCTTGGATGGCCCTTCCTCCATGTTTTGTGCAGCTATTGTAACATTTGCTAGTCCTTGCTAAGGTGTACCTATGCTCCTCCCTATGAGGATGTTAGTGTTCCCTCCTTCCTCCTTTGCTTCTGTTGACCTACTTCCTAAACCTTCTTCTAGTTCCTCTAAGACAACAAATCCTCATTCCTTTCCCTTATGACCAAATGCTCTTCCAGAGTCTGTGTCTTCCTTCCTTAGGTCTCAACCCCTTCCAAGCCCTAAATCATCAATCCAAGATACTTTCCTGGGATTTATTTGACCCCAAAGTTTTGTTCCTTTCCTGAAGCCAGTGCTTAATCCACCTCTGTAGACGCCAAATCCACCTTTGGCCGACAACCCGACCTTCTTCTCTCCAAATTCCTTAACTTACAACTGAAAACTATATCCTCGATCCCCTCAGATAACAATTGACTAAGCAGGAGAGGGATCTCTATACTTAGTTGAGGGTTTGAAGGAGCATCCACTTTCTTTGCCATTGCCAACTGAGACTTTGCCTCCTGGTAAGGAGAAATCACTGAAACTTTCTGGCCGCTCAATAAAGCCAGCCCTAAGCTCTCCTCCAACAATCCTAAAGATTTCTTGTGGTTCTAGGTTACCTCTGATTTTGTTTTTTCCTTCCCAGTGCATCCAGCTGGACGAATATATTTTTCGTTGTTCTGTTCAGATACCTCCAAAACCCAGATGGAAAAAATGTCTAGAAGTTCAAGATCTAGATCTACAACATCGTTGGGTTTGACCATTTTTTTAACAGTTTTACTCCTGGTAACTGCTAGAAACCTAAAGAGAGAAAAGGTTTGTTCCTATTACCCCTCGTTGTGTTGTTAGCAGTCACAAGCTACTCGGGGTAATTGGTAGCGTAATTTAGTAGGTTCCCTAACCCCATAATACTTTCTGCTACCATTTTCTAAGGGTAAACATCAGATGTTTCCTCATTCCAAGAAAACCATGTGTGGGCCCTCCAGCTGTCCTTGCCCACTCTCAGCTCCTGCCACCTGCATCCCTATTCCTTCCATGGTGCACTTCCCATATGCCTTCCTGTTTTGTTCGCAGACCCTTCATCCTCCACCTACAGAGCCCTAGGCCCTCAGCCCTGAAACCCTAGCTCCGAAGCCTAGCTCCATCCTCCTCCTATCTGCGATTTCCTGTCATACATATCATATTGCCAGGATTCGCAACATTTCTCTACTTACCCTTTCTTACCCTATCATTTTTTCTTCATGTAATGGGTTCATTTAAGCTAGCAACCCTTATCCTTTCTTCTTATTTAACCGATACAATTGTTCTTTTATTTGCAACTTAGAGGTTATTTTTTTTTAAATATAAAGATGAATGTAATAATGCTTCTTACTTATAAAATATATAAATATATATATATATGGATAATTAGGTCCTATATGTATGTTTTTTACATGTTTATATGTAAATAAGTATATAATTTAAAGGAAATCTTCCTCCTAAAGTATATGCATAATAAAGTAAATATAAAATATGAGATTAAATTAGGCCAGGACCTTCAAGTATTAGGTTCTAAGAGGAATGATCACCACAACTCTATATGTACTCTACACCAAATTATAGAAGGCACAAATAGGAATCATAGAGCTCATATTCCTAATCGTACTCATCATGTCACAAATTCTCATACCGTCATTTTCACATTCGTAAGTTCAACTAAAAACTATCATTCTTGTATCTACTTATATATACATACAAATACGTTAAAATAATATCATTTTATAATCAAGAATAAATCCTAATAAAAAATATACACATAGAAATCATAAACATTCCAACTCCCTCCTCAGTGCACATATCTTGATTCAATCCAAAGTTTATATGCGTCTTTGGATTTTCCTATCACACTAGGAAATCCATCAATAACATAACTTTTTTTTGCATGATATTACTTATCACTAAAAATACCTAGCACCTATATGGTATGACACATAAATATTTTAAAATTATTAATAAAATAAGCTAAATCATCACATATAATAATATTCGAGAATACTATGACATAGATGCCTAAATATAAAGCACAACTAATCAACATAAAAATAAATAAATTTTAATTACATTATCCAAGAGTATATCACCCAATCTTACAATAAAATTCCAAAACCAAATAATAGAATCACATTCAAATAAATTTAAGCAAAAGGTTAACATTAAACAAAATATAGACTCCATCGCTATTCCACACCCTACTCTAGTCCACTTGGTATATCTGATAATCACTCATCAACACTTCCAAAATCATTGCTATCTTCACCTCCTATGAACCTGGTTACAATACTATAGCATATACCCTTTACTCCATTTCTTGTAATTGGTTTTATGGAATTCCTTAATAACTAATTCCATAGTCCTTGAAGTGGCCACTTCTTTGCATTATTCTCTACCACACAATTCCACTTCTATTGAATAGATGGTTCATTTATTTTCATCCGTAATGTGTGTCCCTTTCAGTTACCTTGAGAAAATTGTTCCTTCACTATCCTCCATGATGCTGATTAAAAGATCTCCAAGCTCTCTCCCTTTTCTAATAAAAAATAGAGATACTCCTATGATGATTAGAAATGGACAATCTTATTTACTTCCTTCCCTACCAATGAACATTCCTTTAAACTTAAAATAATGAAGATTCAATTCAAATACAACTCTATTTATCATATTACTTTGACATTTTCATTGTTATAATGATTGCACAATCACCTATAGTTCAAAATATATATTTATATCGTACTATAGAATATGCAAGTTACATTAATCCTTCATATAAAAACCATCAATGCTCTAACTCAATTTGGTGTGTCTCAGCATAATCTCACTCAATAATGCTTCCATTTATGGTGACATGATTGGGTCTGTTATCACTCAGAAGTCTTCCATAGAAGTTATAAAAAGAAGGAATAATCCAAGGTAACCACAAACCTAATCTTTTAGACTCGAGTACTAGCCATCCTATGTCCAGAGAGGGCTCTCTCTTTATAATTTAACCTTGTTTCGCATGGGATTTTAGGTTAGTTCTTAGTGTTGATGAGGTTTTGATTTTGATTGGGTGGTGGAATTCTAGGAACATATGGACAAAGGATGCCTTCAAGCCATTAGGCTATGGAGTCAATCAAAGAGTGGCTTAACTAGATCATATCAATTACTAAACGAGGAGTTCACAGGGCAGGCTAGCAGAGTAAAAGGCAAGTCTGCAAGTTCAAATAGATGAGGTAGTCCTAACCAGGGTGAAAGGGCAATGAAGAATCTTTAAACTGGGATCAAGATGAAGAATAGAAGGAGATCAGTAGCAAAGGGAAACTAAGGATCCTTTACTGTGGACCTAAGGGGGGGGAGCTATGGAAGTAAGGGAGCAATTAAGAATTCCCAGACTAAGATAGTTTAGTAGGAAACAATGAGAAAGTAAACAGTGAAGAACAGAGAGCATTAAAACTAATTATGAAATATTATTCTTTATTTACCATTCAGATTTCATAAAGACAAATGTGGAGATTTATAAACATGCAAAGAAAATAATAATAAACATGATGAGATAATACTTATTTGATTTCCACTATGCACAAGAATCCTGTGAAATGTCTTTAACTTTATTCCGTGATCCAGCAAGCCAATCCAGTCTTGATTACAATAGCTCCTTAACTTGATATGAAATGTCTATAGAAATGTATTTGAATCCGCCCTAATTACTTCGAAATGTGAAGTATTTATACCAAACATATTACAAAATATCTCATAACAGTTTGAGAATTATTCTAGGAAATGAAAAATATCTTCAAGTATGAAGATAGAGACAGTTGGAAAACTACTTCTTGCTGACCCTTTTATTGTGATTGTGCTGGCTTTTGTAGTTCAAATTTACCTCTTTACCTTTACCTGCTACACTTTGTCCCTATTTCACTCGTTTTACCTGGCTACCATATGGATTTACTACAATAACTTTATAGTAAATCTATTAATTTTACCCACCATACATTTTCAGGTAATTTTACTTTCAACATCTTTCGGTATATCTCATCAGCTTAAGTGTATTTGGCAAAATTTGGTTTTTTTATGAATAGATGCTTTCCTTCATGCTCTAGGAAGAACAGATTTTCCAGATTATCATACAATACCTTTCCTGTTAGCAGAGCTTTTACCCCTAGAGTGCTAGCTTGGTCTTTGGCCAACTTATTTAGCCTATCCACATAGTCCTCTTGGGTCACAAGCCTTTCATGGATGACCATAGGCCTGGGAAGGCCCTTTTCCCTCAAAACACCAAACTTTGTCATGAACCAATCAATATTAGCTTGCATGCTTTGCCACTTATTCTCAAGATTGAGCATAAGGATCCTTTTAGTAAGAACCTTCTTGATTTCTATGATGGTCTCTATCCTCTCTCCTGTGCCCAGTTCATCCAGCTGATACCTGTTCTTGCTATTCAATAATTTTATTAGTTGGTTAGACTCCTCACATTGGTCTCCTAGATCTCCTTTAGTCTTTTCTATTGCTTTGGTGGCCATTTTAACTGGTTCAGTATGCTAAAAAATTACTTGAATTGACGACCAAACATCACTGACAGAGTCAATGATGTTGGACCAGAGCATTTCCTTTATTTGTCCTAATGGTTGTTGTAAGGTCAAGTCCTTTTCAAGGAATTTTATCCTTTCACCCATTCTTTGATTCTTTTGAGCTTCTTTTTTCTGTAGTATTTGTGCAAGCTTGCAGTCAATTTGTAAGCTTGACACTTTTTCTTTAAGCCTTTTAAGGTTTGCAGCCTGGATAGTCATTTCTTGCATGGCTTTTAATAATTCAGTTGTCTTCTCTGTATATGTAACTGCACTTATAAATGTACCTATGACTAGCATGGTTGTAGTAGGTGGAACTCTTAGTGCTAAGGAAGTAGCCAATGTAGAGGGCACTGCTGTAGACACTATAGGAATGACAGCCTATGGAGTGGTGGCCAACTCACTCTCCTTAGACAAAATTAAGTTTTCTATCCCATTCTCCATTTCGTTTAATTGATCATTTAGCTTAAGGACTAAATCCATAAGCTTCTCCTATTCCCTCTGGGTTTCTCGTACTTTAGTTGTTTGTGGATGATGCAGATGAGGGATTTTGAGCTGCTTTTTCAAGGTATCTATGTCATCATTTTTTTTTTGATTAGCCTTTCTTCTTCATGTTATAGACATATTTGGGCACCATAACCCCAATCACATATGTCCATAAACGAAGGGATTCTAAGTCCCTAAAAGTGTTGTTTCATATGCTAAAGGAGCAAGGTCAGCTGATTACATCATCTTGGAGAATTTCTCCATGAAATACTACTTAGAACTCATCAAAACTGGACCATCTCACTTGCTCCATGGTCAGGGTGTGATGCATCGCACCTACCACACATGGGAGGTGTGATGCATACTGAAAATTCCTTCTATAGGGTACGATGTGGGAGAATAGACAAATGGCAGAGACAGTTTGCTAAGTGGATGATCAAGGAATCTTCTAGAAACTTCTCATATGACACTTGCCTCTCAGAATTCACCCAGGGATGAGCAAGAGATCAATGAAATCTCCAAGTGGATAAAAGAACTATTAGTGGAATGACACTAATCAAAAACCCAGAGCTGACTCACACCTTCAAAAATATCTATATATGGATCCATCATCCCAGAGATCCAGGGGTGGGGGGCTAGAATCTTGTATCTTGTAAGGAAGTGCTGTTGGTTTCCTGGTGGAACATCATAGTGTTGGGTGATCTAAGCTTTTCATGAAATGAAGAAGGGCTTTCATACTGGGAGGATGATGCTGGGTCAGATCAATGGGTTGTAATCCTCTCTTCTAATCTTTATAGCAATAAAGCTATTCAAGTTTTCCTCCACATTCTTGTATGTCTGATAATATATGTATTTGTGTGGTTAATATATATCTGGTCCTATATCATTTATGATTGTAGATCTCTACACTTTGAAGGTATTATGTTGCTTTGACTTTACAGGTACTCATTGAAGTGGAGTCATCAAGGAAGGAGGGATAAAGATCTGTTAGAGGGGAGAAGGAACAAGCAAGGAACCAAGTGAAATATTGAGGTTGGTATTATTTTCTCCTCTCCTATCTACTTCTTGTAAAGGAAAACGAAAATAACTTTAATCTGTTTGTTTCTAAGATAGCTACCCGTCTTAGTGGGACTATTAGCTCTGCATAGACACTAGATTTCCCGATAACAAAATGGCGACTCCACTACGGAGAAAATAGCTTGTTTTCTTGTCTATATTTGTTTGCTTTATAAACTTACAGATGGAGCCTAAATTCAAGCTATCTAGCCTTCGAACTGCATTTTCTATGCAAGTGCAAAGTAGATCAATGATACTTCAGTCTATCTCCGGTTTTTGTTTATAAACTGAAAAATTGATTTTCAAACATCCTAATTTCCCTGGTGGTGGTTCAAGTAGCCTCATTAGATCAGCTCCTGTGATTTGCATTTACTCATTATCATTAGCTTGGCTTAAATCCCTATACTAAGCTGCAAACTATGACCATGAGCCAAGTTGAAGTCTCATCCCTGGACCATCGCACCTTCTCCTCTTGGGAATCTGGATGCATCGCACCTCCCATGTGCAGTAGGTGGGATGAATCACCCTTTCCCTATGTTACAGGTGTGATGATTAGATAAGGCTCCTGCTTCCAAATTTTGGTTTTTTGTTCACTCTCTTCAGCTTTATTTAGGATTTTTTCTATTTGTGATCAATATACCACAATGGAAACTCCATAAGTACAAAGAACTATAAATGTTTTTATGTATTGTTCGCCATTTACAGTTCTCCTTTACAAAGAAGTAGCGTAATCAAATTGTTTTCTTTTGATTTGGAAGTGTTGCAAGTGTCATTTTTAGTCAAAGAAAAGAATCCTACTGTTCTTGATGGTCGATTACACTGTTACTCTTGCATTTGATTTGAATTAATAGTTTTTCAAGTGTCGAAAGCAGTTTTCAATTCAAAATCGCAAAGTGTCGTCATTATCTTCCTTTCGTCTTTTGAAGAGAAAATCGTTAGTACTGTCGCTTGAAACGATTCAGACTTGTACTTAGCATTCCTTTTGTCATTCACACATTAAGAAAGCAAAAACAAATACATGCATGTGCATTTGCATTTAGACTGCTTGTTGATTTTGATTTAGGAAAGTGCATCTAATGTGTGCATTTTAGGAATTGTATATCTACATCACACGGTGAACTTGAAAGGAAAACTTCTTAAGGAAGATCAACTATAAAATAAATTCAATGAACATAAAAACGCTTTGGAACCTAATGCACAACATTTAGAAGTCTAGGATAGAGACGTATTCTGGCATTGTAAAGCCTGGTAACTATCGCTTACATTGTAGGTTGGGTGATTCCTCCTCTTTGAGATGACAAGTGCTAGTACGGACTTGTGCTCACATGTACCGTCGAGTATATATTGGGAGATCACAATAGACTATATCCTTTATCCTTAGGAAGCTGTGTCTGCCGCCCTATCAATAGCAATGCATTGAACACAACATTCGGGAAGATTAATTGCTGTACCATAAAAAGTATTCTGTAGTTTTGTGATTACTTTGGTAATCCCTCTGTCTAGATTTTCAGAGTAGTCTCTTTCATTTCTTTTCAGATTCCCTAAAGGAAAAGGTCCATCTGAGCACTTGTCACTTCAGGCTCATTAAAAATCAAAGGCTACTAGAGTCGTCTTTAGCTTTTTCTTGACTTTTAAAAATTGAAATGGCAAGTTGTGTCAAAGCATCCAAAATTCATTTAATTCGGAATCATTTTTCCCTTATTTTGAGTTAATAGAGTAATCTGCAATCGTGGAAGAAAGTCAATCGAAACCCCATCGTTCGCGAAGATTAATGAGTAACCATCTTTGACTCTAGAAATGAAACTATTCCAGACAAAGCAAACTCATTTAACCGGATCAATGTCCCCTGGTTTGCTTGGAACTTGTGTTCCAACGTCCTCAAGGACTCTAGTTACTCCAACCATCTCTGGTACCCCTACCTTTATAGAAGAAGTTCCACGGCCACAAGAGGACATTAGAACTAATCCTATTGTAATGGTAAATGCTTCTATTCCTGAATCGGCTCCATCTACAACTGATTTGGAAAGTTTTACCCCTCCAATGACTGTTGCTACAAAGTCTATACCTTCTTTGGCATCATAAATATTTTACAGACCTGACGGTCTACCTCTCCCACCTGGATTGATTGATATAGAAGAGATTGTTGAGGATCCTCCATCCAGTACTCCATTTCATTTTGGACCTGGGATCACCCTATATCCTCCTTCATTAGAATTTACTCTCCCTTCATCGCAAGTTCTTGTAGAATCGCTAGGAAATATTTTAGATAGACTAGAAACAACCGTCGACATCTAGGACTATGTCATCTGACACAGTAGCAACAAAACCTCCTGCTGCTACTCCAACAATGTTTGTTGGTGTACCATCTGTCCTAACTAGCTCTCAACTGCTAGATGGAGACCATCTAAAGACTGTTTTGACAGTATGTTCTATTCCCGTTTATTTGTCCGGAATAATATCCAGAATCTCTTATGTTGAGTCTCAGCAAATTGATCCTTCACAATAGTATCAGTTTGGGCAGTTTGGTTCACAGAGGCCAATCATCCTTTTGAGCACTGGATTGCCGCCATATGGGGGCCATTATGCCCTTTCATTGTTTCCTCTAGGAGAAAAACCATATGTGCGTTCGCAACAAAATTTGGGTCATGCTAGAATTACATCCAGCAGTTGGGTGCCAATAATGCCTCAACAACCAAGAGTTGTATACTTAATGCAACAAATCCTACCTATGTCAAATATCCCCACTACATCAGCCATTGTGATAGTGGCCCAAGTACAAGCATTGCATGTTGTATGCCAACCTCAAGTTTCTCAGGTCGTAATACAACAGCCTCCTGGTTACACGACGCAGCCGCAATCACCAATTAGTGGCTCCCTAACCGGAGCGACCCAGGTTCAAATGGGTACTATTACCCCTCATCTTGGTCAAATATCCAGTATTAGACAATAGCAAATGGTTTCACAACCATGGATGGTGCAATATCAATAACTGCAATTCCAACAAGCTTACCAAGGATCTCAGCAACAAGTCTTTGCAAGTAATGGGCAGCCATATATTCAAAACGATCAACAATAATCATATCAAAATGGTTATGCCCTTCAACCTTATCAAAGTTATCAACATCAGATGCATTATGCTAGTATACAAAGACCCACCACTCAAGCAATACCATCTTGTCTTGGGTATGCTTCACCGAACCTGAATCAACAGTTTCCCTTCCTCGCGACTTTAGAGTTACTGGATCTAAATCAGCTAACAAATTATCCAGTTGCTTATGCCCCTTGGTGGTTAGTGATTCCTCATAAACTTTCGTCAGATATTCCTAAATTTAATGGAAATATGGGTGAAGACCCATCGAATTATGTGATGACCTTTCATCTGTGGTGTTCATCCAACACTCTCAATGATGATTCGATTAGGCTTCACCTTTTTCAGTGAATGTTAACTGGTCTGGCAGCAAAGGGGTACATTGAACTGCCTAGAGCTTCATTTGATAACTTCAGTGCCCTTGCCATAACCTTTTTAACCCATTTTTAGTTACCAATAAGGTATGAAACAAGAACAAAGCTTCTTACTAATTTCAAACAAACGATAGCCACTCACATATCTAATCATATTCATGAGCGGCGACGTCATCGTAGAATGGTAAAAACATATGTTCCTAATTAGCTGCTAGATGAATGGTTTATTAAGTCATTATTACCTTCTATCATAGAAGATGTGGCAAAGGGAGGGGTCGTCACTGAAGAGCAAGTCATTGCTTGTGCGCAATATCTAGACTTGATCTATACTTAGTCTGGCACGCTCTATGAAAAAATCCCTGATGCTCCTAGACTGGAATTTTCCATTCCTCCTCCTCCTAAATCATACAAAGACTCTCATGCCAGTGATGTCATGATAGGTACGACTAGCATCAAAACCATAAAGGCTACATCAAAGAAGGCCGTACAGTTTCTAGTCAAAATCCAAATGAAGAACTTCTCGACTCAGAGGTAAATGCCCTGTCGATTGACAAAGGTAGAGAACTGAAGTAACCAGGAGGAAAGAAGAAAAAGAATAGGAAAAAGAAGAAGTAGGATAAGTCAGCTCCTGGAAAACATTCTGCAAGCCCTTCTGGGCAAAGAAACCCCTGCGGGGTGTCAGATATGCGATGAGGATCATCGGACAAGACATTATCCACATAAAGCTGAAGTTAAGAAACTCTTTAAGAGTTCAAAAACCTCAGTGGTATTCACTAATCCATTTCCAAACCCGGGCACCAATATGGTTTCTAGTGAAAATGCTTCCCCATTCCAGGTGCTTATGTTTTCCATTTCAAAACAACAAAAATATGCTTTGATATCGACTAGGAATAAAGATTATGGGAATCCACAACTGTCGAACAACAAGGTTACTGATCAACCTAGTAGTTCGACAACAACTTCAACTGAAGTTGTGCCACCCATAATTCCTGAGCTAACGATAAAGCCACCAAAGGGAGTAGTACACAAATCGACATTTAATCCTCATGCTAGAGCAGCACAGAATTATAATATAGTAGAGGACCTGGCCCAATCACCATCCACTATGTCGACACTTGAGGTATTGCAAAATTGCCCCTCCTAGAAGCAAGCTCTATTATCAGTGATAGGTGGGATTGACCCAATGGATTCCAATATTTTTCGTTTAATCATAAAGGATATGAACCTCAGTTACTAGCTCAACTCGCTTTCCTCATCCAAGTGAAAGCCCTCAATAAAACTGTTCATCGAACAATTATTTAGGAGGGGGCATCTACATGTATTATGTCAATGAGTTGCTAGAAAACTTTAGGCTCACCACCCTTGTCGCAATCGTCAACGATGTTAAAAGAATTTGATGGATGAACATACACTCCATACGGGATTTTAAGTAACTTGCAAGTCGAACAAGGGGGAAAAACAATAGAAATTGATATTGAAGTTATCGATGGAAACCTTGATTACAACATCCTAGTTGGAAGGCCCTGGATTTATGCTATGGCTACTGTTGTGTTGACATACTTTAGAAAGATTGCATTTCCTTTTCAAGGAGGGATTACAATCATCAACCATCAAACCTTTCTCCCCAACAGTTCACAAGTTACCTGAAGCATTCTGATGATCCATGAAAGCTCTCAGTCACTACAAAATATGGGAGTAGGCCTCCTAAAACACCCTACATTAATCGATATTGTTGCCGTACCGCCTCCAAATAATTAGGGGGAAGTGGCCAGAGTGGGAACCTCCAATATGATATCTTATATATCTAAAATATTTGGAAGATTCCTGAACATTTTGTCAGCATGGATCATCGCCATTTTAGAAATATTGTAGCAATCAATTTTCTTCGCCTCGGGGGCAAGCCCAAATCAATGCTCATCGAGTGTTTGGATAGATAGGTCTACGAAATATGGTACCTCTTCAGATCCTTGGTTCCATGTACATTTCTATAGACAAATGAATCATTCAGTCAATGATGATAGGAGAGGCAACATGGGAAGATTACCACCATCGTTCCCATCTTCTGGATTACCACGAAGATTATTCTAGCAACCTTAATCATCATTCAGTTTTTTATTTTCTATAAAATACTGTAAATACAGTGGATTATGAGGATAGTTCTTTTACTATGTCAATCTCATTAGAAAGTGAAACAACTCCCTTTCCAAATCCAAGTTGAGTCTTTCAAAGATCTCGAAGGTAATCCTTCATTCCAACAACCACATTGAATGCAGTGAAGCTTGGGGGGCATGAACCTCGATTTGCGTCATTATGCTGGGGGCATGTGAACTTATAACAAGCATAGTTTTTCATTTCAAGCTTATGTAAACATGAAACCGAATTTGAGCATATGTCGTTGCATGGTTCAAGCTCATTAAAAAATGAACCAAGCCACGAGCAGTGTTACCACTGGGTTCAAGCTCGTTAAAAAATAAGCCCGCCACGAGCAGTTTTTATGTGAAGTTCAAGCTCGTTAAAAATTAAACCTAAGCAATGAGCAAATGTTCCCCCAACATTTAAGCTCATTAAAAAATGAACCAACCTCTGGTAAATAACCATTGCGAATGCATTATCATCATCTTTCGAGCCCTGCTTGTGTTCTTACCATCACCTCCACTCTGTTTTAGCCGAGCATACGCCTCCATTTGATTGTTTACCCTTTTGAGGAACAACTGCAAGGAGTGATTCTGTTAGCCATCCTTGTGACACTGCCATGATTGGAAAATTCCAAACCTTACTTGGAATTAGTAGCTACCCGAAAATATCACTCATTCCTCAAAAACGAGTCTCCTTTAAGCTCTTTCCATCTGACTCGTAAAATATGAAAATATTGCCAAGCAATTGGCCTCTACAACTCGTTAAAGCTATCAGAGGTGTTATCCCTCCTCTAGATTTTAATCTTTTTGGACCTGAGGGATTATTACACAAAAAGATCGAGTGCTTGTCTAGTTTGGCTCGTTAAAACTATCAAAAATTCATCCCTTTTGTATTATTTTATACTTTTTTGGATTTAAGGGATTATATGATGAAAAAGGATTACTGGAGTTTCCTTTCCGTCCCTTTTCAGACTCTCTAAAATTGAAAAATGACCGAGTTGTCTTCGTCGTTAAAATCGTTAAAACCAATAGCGAAAAACTTGTCCATAGAGATGAGAATGAGTTTCACTGTCGCTAGGCTCGTTAAAACATAGCGACGGGTTTGCCCGAAGGGAAAATTATAGAACAAGCATATGTTATCCTCCTCAATCTTGATAAAAATAAAGAGGTACTAGTCAGCAATGACTGGGGAAAGTTGGGAAGAAAACTTGAAGAAACTTTATTGGTAGCGAGTCGCTCTTGAACATGACACTTTCACTCCATCACCATGATTGAGTTGGGTTGGGTTATTCTGTTCACCAGTCATATTACCATTGGTCCATTGTACCATCCATCTTTGGGGTTAATGCTACCAATCCATTTCAGTGTTGCTAATATGTTCAAGAGAAGTCAATAAGAGAATTCACCAACCCAGCTTGTGTCTCATCCACTGCAATACCTTTACACTTCATTCCTTCATGACCGCCACCTTGAACCCTGTATCATTAGATCGTTTTCACCTCCACAAAATCATTTTCTCCGTTTCATGTCATAGATGAGGGATTCATTAAGGCCCTCCTACGACAGGTCACTTCTTTTCGACGATAGCTCATTATCCAAGAAGTCGACCCAGGAAAAACCCTTTCAGTACTTTGAAGCTTGCATGTCTCAATGGTAAGTTTCTCACTTTCCGCGAAAGGTTTACATCAATGGCCTTCGACTGAAAGATTTTGCGTGGTGTTCGAACCCAAGTCCCATTTTCACACCACATGAATTGTATTGTTGTACTTCGAGGGTCATCATCATGATCGGTGATTCCTCTTGTTCCTATTAATAGCTTACATAATTGGATGGTAATCAGGCAATGTCTTTCCATGTTCGACTCCAAAACATCTTTTCACATGGATCGACTTGTACTTCAGGCGAAGATTGAATGAGTTTGAAGACCCCACATCTAGTTTCATCCATTCAGGCTATGATATATTCAGGAAAATAAAGACATCAAATGTACATCATTGCTGCACAGATCATCATCCAAATCAAAGGATGATGGCTCTATTGGAATCATCAGTCTGCCACACAAACGATTGTCTATCTTATGTACATGAAAATGAACTTATAAAGTAGAGCATGGGAATGCCTGCCTCAGCTAGATCATGAAAATATTATGAAGATAATGTGTTGTATTGTATCTTATTACAGGTTTCCTTCCAGTTCGAAAAACCTCGGATCCTCATGATAAAGCATTTCACCCGACATCAAAAGATTTACGACCTCATTCTTTAGGGGGCAACTGTTATAGACATATTTGGGCACTACAACCCCAATCACATATGTCCATAAATCAAGGGCTTCTAAGCCCCTAAAAGTGTTGTTTCATACCCTAAAGGAGCAAGGTTAGCTGCTTACATCATCTCCCAGAAGTTCTCCATGAAAAACTACTCAGAACTGGTCAAAACTAGACCATCTCAGTTTCTCCATCGTTAGGGTGCGATGCATCGCACCTACTACACATGGGAGGCGTGATGCATATTGAAAAGTCCTTCTATAGGGTGTGATGAGAAAGAATAGACAAATGGCAAAGACAGTTCGCTAAGTGCATGATCAAGAAATCTTCTAGAAACTTCTCATATGACACTTTCCTCTCGGAATTCACCCAGGGATGAGTAAGAGATCAATGAAATCTCCAAGTGGAGCCAAGAACTATCAGTGGAGTGACACTAATCAAAAACCCAGAGCTGAATCACACCTCTGCAAATATCTATATATGGATCCCTCATCGCAGAGATCCACGGGTGGGGGGCTGGAATCTTGTATCTTGTAAGGAAGTGTTGTTGGTTTCTTGGTGGAACATCATAGTGTTGGGTGATCTAAGCTTTTCATCAGGTGAAGAAGGGCTTTCATGCTCAGAGGATGACGCTGGGTCAGATCAATGGGTTGTAATACTCTCTTCTAATCTTTATATCAATAAAGCTATTCAAGTTTTCGTCCACATTCTTGTATGTCTGATAATACATGTATTTGTGTGGTCAATATATATTTGGTCCTACATCGTCTATGATTGTAGATCTCTGCACTTTGAAGGTATTATGCTACTTTGACTTTACAGGTACTCTTTGAAGTGGACTAATCCAGGAAGGAGTGGCAAAGATCCGTCAGAGGGGAGAAGGAACAAGCAAGGAACCAAGTGGAAGATTGAGGTTGGTATTCTTTGCTCCTCTCCTATCTACTTCTCGTAAAGGAAAATGAAAATAACTTTAATCTGTTTGTTTCTAAGATAGCTACCCATCTTAGTGGGACTAGCAGCTCTCCATAAACACTAGATTTCCCGATAACACTACCTTTACATCCATTGGATCATGCCCCAACTCTATGATTAAGTCCTCTAAGGACATTATCCTGGTATCCTTGGCCTATGAAGAGGCATTTTCTAGATGGAATTGCAATGATATATTATTCAGTGAATTTTGTAGTTGATGTGTTGCAATGACCTTGTTGGTTAATGTGGAATAGACCATTTCTCTGGTCTATTTGTGCAATTATATTTGGTCGATAGGATGTATATCCTTTGCCAGCACCTCAAAATATGTCTTCAAGTAATCTGCTATAAAATTGGGCTAGTGTGTGGTATGCTTCATGAATGTCATTTGCATCTTACCTTCTCTTACATCAAAGGCTGACATTAGCCTCGTTTGATTGGTCGGAGCCATTTTGAGGTATTGTGCATATCTCTGAGCCTTCAACCTTTCATTTATGGACTTTAACTCTTTGGATTTTCCCTGATGTCTTCATCTTGACCAGCTGGAGCCTTGAAGGAGGATACTTCCATGTTCTGTTGTCTCTCAAGCATTTGAGCCTGTATAGTGGAAAGTTATTGTGTTCCTCTAGAGGGAGTGGCTTGCCTGCTCTCTGCCCTTTCTGAACCTGTGGTTCCAACTATTTCCTCTATGAACTCTTGTTCTGAAAAAGGATTTAACCTTTGCCTTTTGACATAAGTCTATGCAATAGGTCAACTAGAAGGAGTGATCTCCTCCCTATCGCTTTTCGGATTCTTCTCCTCATTTAGAGGAGTCTGTATAATAGGAGTACTCATGATGTGTTCTAGCTGAGCTAGCTCTTCTGATATGTCTAGTTGATCTGATTCTTCTTGCTCTTGAGGTCCTTCTTCTGCCTGTTGCTCACTGAGTTCATGTGTTTCCCTTTGGGGTTTGGATTCTCTTGGTACCTATACAAAGGAAGCTTCATCAAGTCTCCCTTCTAGATCAATCAACACATTATCTATAACAACTTCTATGCTATCTCTGTCTACTAAAGCGTTCTCCATCCATTCTAGCTGATATGCATATTGCTCTATCTCAGGAATTCTGTGGCGGATATAGGGAGACAATTTGTTCTTTTGTCTTCTATTGCAGATGAAGTCAAAGGGGTCATATGTCCATATGAAGCTTTGATTCAGTTTGAGCCTTTGAAGGATTTCTTCTGCGTCTCTTCCAGCTTCCCTACTATTGCATATAAAGGGGACAAGCTGGTCTTTTATTTTGAGTTGAAATTTCTTCTTGGCCTTTACGAAATGTACTTCATCTGAATTAATTATTTGCCTCTAGTACTCCAGAGGAAACAATATCATGGGGAGGTATCTTGGTAGTTTTTAGGGTGCTAACTCCCAACCATATATTGTGATTTTAGTGTGATTTTGGTGTAAGTACCAATCTCCCACTTTGTGTTGTTTAGATAACTGTAGGACCCTTTTGATATTTGTACTCGTCCTGGGGGGAGGACTCCCTAACAACATAGTTGCCACCATGTACACAAAAATATCTATGAAATCCGTATAAGTATATGGAGAGTCATATTGGTGTATTAATGTGGTCCAGAAGATTATTGATCTAGGGTTGCCTCTAGTATCACCTTTTTGAAGTGTGAATGAAAATTTATCATCTTGATAGTATAGGAAAAGATGATATAGAACTGATCAGTACTTAAAAACACTTTCATTCTCCATTCTCATGAATTGATAATGCATTTTATCTATAATGAATCTGAAATAATCAAACATGATGGCAGGGCATTGTCTAGGAATGTAAATGAACATGAAGGCTATAATAATCTCATGAACATATTCACTGGCAGTATAGCCTAAAACACTAGATATCATTGATATAATGTGTCAGCCAAGTTTATAGAATATGGTCCACATGTATGGGGGAGGGTCCACTCGAATGATTTTCTCTTCCATAATGAAGGTCTAGAATAATTGAGCAAGTTTGATGGAGATGATTCTAAGGAATCTGTCAAGTAGGTCTCCAACATAAATGGGGGTCAAGTTTTTCCCTCATTGCAACTACAATATTTCATTGATGGATTCAGCGGTGATGGTGAATAATGCAGTATGGTCATGAGTCATCGCTGCTCTTCGGTTGGGATTGTAGTTCATATGGAAATAGTGGAAAATTTCAGGGAAGATATGAACTCCAGTGAATTGGTACTTGGGAAAATTTGATTCCCAAAGACCTATTTTGTCTGTGTGGTTTCAATACTGGTCTCTGTACCTATAGTACAGAGGTATCTTTAATGTGAAAGTATTTTTCATCCAAAGGGAGATGGCCAATGTCCTGGCTGGGAGTGGCAATTGCTCAGACATTCATTGCAACTAGAGCAACCATCCCTGGTTCTTGTGGCTTCAACAATGGGGAAAATGGTTTTCAGTTTAATTGGGGGCAAATTGATTCAATTGAGAGTGGTTTGTGGTTGTTGGGCTATTTTTCCACTTAATTTCTTAATAATTCAAGCAATTGAGTAACAGGTTTTAGGAATGAGACAGGTTTTCTCAATGATTTTGGGTAAATACCTAGTTTTTGCTGTAAACGGGTTGATGGATGACTATGTACAATTTGCAGGAGGTGCACATGACTGAAGAGTGGATTGGAAGTTCAGCAGTTTTTGTAGGTTGGCGGTTGGATGTGGGTTGGTAGCTGCATGTAGTTTTTTGTTTGCATGGAGGTCTGAGCATTTTTCCACGATAAAACCAAAAACAATGTTTTTTTTAGTTTTATTCGTAAAACTAACCAATTTGGTGGCTACATGGGGAAAGGTATGTTTGGCATTAAGTAGGGGATGAGACATTTTGTCCTCTGGCAGGAAAGCGGAAAGCAGGTTTTGATCATAGTGGTTTTGGGCTAGGGTGGTTTCAAGGGTAGGTTGCCTGATGACATTTATTGGTCAGCATGAGGGCCCAAAGTGAAACCACCCATATCGGGTGGGTAAAGTTCAACCTTCAGAGGCTGCTTGATTTGATCGTCAACTGTTAGATAGAAAGGGGGCAGATCAGACAATGATCGGGTTGGGGGTTTCGTCATGAGGTTAAATGGAGGGGCCTGAGAGAGTTTTAAATGCGATGAGATTATGGTGTGGTTAGGGCATTGGGGGTGATTTCATTGGCGGTGTTGATTATTAATAACCGCAAATCAGTTAATTGATTTCTTTTATCATGATAACATTTTTGTAAAGTTTATGTTTCAAACTTTTCGGGGCAAGGTATTAGTATAAGGGCTTTTATTATATAACTATACGGGAAGGTTTTATTTCTTTTTTGGTATTTAATATACATAAAGTGAGAAATTAGCATTGGTGTTGGCTGGAAATGAATAAAGCACTAAGTATAGTGTGTTTTATTTATTTGTTTGTTTTTCTGTCATAACACTTTATACATAGGCTTCAAGTGTTCTTTTTTGGTTTTGTGAAGAAAAGGGGTTTTCCCATGCGGGTGTGATCACTTTTATAAGTTTTTACCCTTAGACAAAAGGGTTTATTGGGAGGAATGACTTTTCCTTAGGAAAATGACGTTTTTCTTTAGGAAAAGGGATTTGTTGGGGAATATGAGTATATTTGAAGGGGCAAAATGTTTATGAGGGGAATTTTAGTACTTTAGGACCTATAAGTCATCAGGCCAAGGGTCTGGTCCCTCCAGAAGTCATAGAAATTCTATGAACTTCTTTGACTTAAGATTTTATGTACTTAAGACTTTTCTTGGAAATTAGTTAAGTGAAAAAATATAATGAGCGAGGGAGGTTAATTAATTTAACTTCGTCAAGTTTGATACATGATGATGAAGGTGAATAATATGTTGTTTATCTAACAATCATCATAATTCTACAACCTTGCTTCTACTTACCCACCTACTCATCCTACAATTTTTAATTCTCTTTATTAGGGTGCACTTAAACCGGAAAACCCTTTATCAAAACTTTTCTTTTCTTTTACAATAGAAATCTATCTAAATCTAGCCTTATTACATCCAAAGGCTTAGATTAAATAGTTGAGCTCATTTTATTTACTCTACCTAATCTAATTATCTGCCAAGATTAAACAGTTTGGTCAGATTTTATTCTCTATCTATAAGCATGAAATTGAAAACATGAAATAGTCAAGTTTAAACAATCTTACTATTCATGGGTTGTGGCAAGGATAGCAAGCCGCATAGAATCTATTATTCTGTATCATAAAGCAAATAGTAGTGGTATTTTGACTTGCACACTTTTGTGGTCTTATCTTTTCTTGGGGTTCATATCTTTCATCTTTTTTGACCTTTTTTTATTCTTTTTGTCCTTTGATTTTTCTTTTAGGACATACCCTCTTTACATCTTTTGATTTTGTTGAATATGGAAAACATTTGTAAAAGGCAAAGGAATGTACATATTACAAATTTAATCTCAGCCATTCAAAAATTATGTCTCCTATTGTTATAGGAACCTAACAGGGTCTACATGGATTCTACCATGAATTGCCATAAATAATTTATATCTCACATTATTTTAGTCATTTAATTCACATCCTATTGGACTTAAATTCTTGTCCAACCTCCATGGAGAACTATGTATATCTATTAAGGAGGAGAACATCCCTTGACTACAACAATTGGAATTAAGTTTAACAACTAAATTAAGATCATGATTGCATCAAACTGTCCTTGACACCCATTACATTACATGGGTTGATCTTTTGTATTCATTGAAGAAGAAAATTAATTATACAACTATATGTGATAGTGGCAATTTCCAAAACTCTTAATATAAATCATGGCTTATCTACATTGCTTTGTATTAGATTGTTTATTATGGTAAATATTAAGTACTATGTAGGTACAAAATCGTTGGTTCACTAACTTCCCATCCTATATGTTCAATACCACATTATTCTCATCCAAATGAGAGAATGGAAAAGTAGTAAGGTAATGATTCTGAAACATATTACACAATGCTGAATGTTTTATGTTTTCCATCCACCAATTGTTTGATTAATTTACATTTTTCTCCTTAATTTTTATTTCCCATTACTTTTTTTGATAACATAAATCTTCCTATATCTGTGAGCTAGTATATCCTAGTCATGGTTTTGAATGACCCACTACTAGGAGCTAGTGAAACCACAACGATCTTATTTTAACTAATATTCTACACTCAACATGTGTTAAAGTATAATATTTACTATTAACAAAGATAGTTGGGAAGGTATTTGAGAGTTTGGTATATTTCTAAATGGTTATTCCTAAATATTTATAGAAGGAATTATTTGTTGATATCCCCAAAAACTATTATCCTAAATAATTATAGAAAAAACTTAATGTGTTTTGAAACATACTTAATGGTGGAGGGGTGAGACAAGTGCCATGAGTTTCAAATTGGTTTCATTATTATTTTTTTTGTGATATTAAACATGGTATTAAAGTAATTGTAAGACTTTTCATAGAGTGGAGATTAGAAAAGGGGATGCAAGAATTTTAAATTTAGATCTAATTTTTGTTTACCTTTCTTTTCTTTTCTTTTGCAAAGTTGCTGATGCTAATAGGTAAGAAAAAATTATAAATTCTTGTGATCATCTATTCACCATTTACAACGTACCAACTATTTTTGTAGACATCATAAGGGATATCCATCATTCCCTTTTTTTTCTTATTGTCTAACACTAAAGGAAGCCAAAAATGGTATGGAGAAGTTTTGTTTTCTTGCTAAGGTTGGGTGATTCCACTTATCTCCGCCCTAGTGTGTTAACATTTTTAATTTTAAAGTGAGAGTATGAAGAGTTGTAAGAATATTTAGGGGTATGGTTGTGAGAGTATTAGAGAGAAAAGAAAAATTCTCTTTACATTGTGAAAATTTTTAATGACTTTGACAAGTAATATTTGAAAGACGTAGGAATCAATTCTATTTGGCAAGAACAATGAATTTTTGTCTATAATAATGAGTAAATTCCTACATGTAGAAAAATGTTGGCAAGAGATAGGTAACGACTTCATAGAGGTAGATTAAACAACTATGTAGGCTATGTCTAATGCCCCAGAAAAACAATTTTCAAAAATGATGAAAAAAATAGTAAGGCCAAGTTTTCGATCCAGAGACAAATAGGTCACTCAACTTTTTATGAGATGATGGGAGCATCTAATGCTAAGAAATCCTATAATATTTTGGAGTTACCATATTTAGGTAATGACAAAGTGAATTTTTTGAAGTTCCAAGCCTGCAATAAAGGATTTGAAATATTGAAGATCAAGAAGGAAAAATATATTAACTAGTTCATGACCATAGTTATGGGAGTTGTGAATCAACTTAGAACTCAAGGAGAGATGATTGAATGCTAGAAACTTAAGGATAAAGTTCATAGAAATCTACCTAAAAAAATTTACATGGTTTTCATTGCCATGAAGGATTCAAAATATAACTCTAAAGAATAGTATACTAATTAATGGGATCTCTATTGTCCCATGAGTCAAGAATTAAAATGCAATAGGATTTATTATAACATGCCTAAAGGAATCAAACATCCATTAGTAGAGGAAAAGGAAGAGGAAGAGTTCAAGTACATAGAGGTAATCATTGAGAAGAATTAAGAACTATGCCAAAATAGTTAGGATACTTATATTAGTTTCAACACTCCTAGAATTAGAATGGGAGTGCTAGAAGGTTGATGCAAAAGTCCAAGGTACAACGTTACTGCTACAAAAATTTTGGACGCTATAAAAGTGACTACAAAAGGAGTTAATCATGTCTAAATAAGGACATAGTTAATATCTCCAACACTAAAGAGGGTAAATCTAAATCAATGTTTTACGTTTATAGCAGATACGTTTAGTTCTTGGGAAGCTGATACAACAATCACATGACAGGTAACAAATGATGTTTTATAGTATTGATAGCTTTATCCAATTTATAATTATTTTAGGAGATGATCATCATGTGAAGGCCATAAAAAAAGGTGTTGTGTCTACGCTAACTAAGGAAAATGAGAAAATATATATATTTTTATGTCTATTATTGATCTGGATTTAAATAGGAATGCAACAAATTATGGAGATAGCCATAAACATAGAGATGTAGTTGAAATAATACGTCATTTCATTAATGTAAAATACTGAAATATGCTTACAAACAGAAAAGGGAATAAACCAGCTAGGGTGATGGTAGCTTATCTCTTAGAAGAGATGTGGTGGCTACATGCCTTTGAACTATGTTACAGTGAGGCTGTAAGGCCTATATGTTGTTGAAAAACAATGGAAAATCATAAATATCCAAAAACCTAACCCTCGAACATGGAACACCAAGTTGTGGGCCCTGTTTTGGGTAAGTTGGTACATTAACTTCCCTGGGTTGTAACTTTGGCACCCCATCCTCGTTTGATGCGTATAATAGATCGTTAGGAAGATCCGCCCAAGAAATACATCTTTGTGAAGAGAAACATTGGTCCATCACCGCATGTTGCTCCCATATTTCCATAAAAATGTCATTTAGGGCTTAAAAACAGATCTAGAAGTTTAGGGCCCAAAAAACTACTAAAAATAGTAAATTGTACTACAAATAAGGAAACTGAAAAGCTAAAAGAGATAGTTGTGGGGGTCCAAGTTGGATAGGTGAGTAGCCACCAACATCCACCTGGATCATTCCTCCTCCCTTAGGAAGCAATGGTTCCCATTGCGTTGAGTTCCTCCATCTGCTAAACTTGGTCCTTGGTGACCTTTTTTGCAATCTCTGACGTGTCTAGTAATGGTGGGAAGCATGGTAGAGGTCGGTCCACATTGTTTGCTACAGCCTCAGTAATGCTGTAAGGACCATGTCAGAGTGGTCTAAGCTTTTTATGGGATCTTGTAAGGCATTTTTTCAGCAGATGCAACCAGACTTTGTCACACACCTAAAACTTGTGTGGTACCGCTATGGGTGAGGAGAAGATGTTCTTGTGTTATTTCATGACCATATCTCTTTGTTGCTTCTACTACGTGGAGGAACCCTTCACAGAGGTCATGGATGTGGTGATGATCTTCCCCTTCGTTTGGGAGCGAACCATACAAAAAATGAATTTCTTAGTGTGGGAGATGAGCTTGCTATCTTTCTTAGCAGTGATCGAAGGGGTGGCAGTAGGTGGGGTTACCTCTGGTATCCTGTATAATGAATTACCCAAAGAAATAATGGTAATGCGAGGCCTTGACTAATACACAACTTGTCACCTCCATAAGTATGGTTGGTGTAATAATACATCACAAACATCCAAAGGTGCAACATCACACAGTACCTCGTTTGTCAAGGGTTTGATGTTGTAGGGAAGGTGACAGTGCTGGTGAACTTAGAGATCTCATCCTTGGTGAAGCCACCCAATAATATACGGTTGCTAGTGTGGTGTAGTTAGTAGGCCCAACCACTTCACAACCTCTGCTGAAATGAGGTTCTTTTGGCTGTGACTATCGACAATGAATTGTAGTGGTGAACCCTTCACCCATATTTGTGAGTGGAAAAGTCGTTCCCCCTCCTCTGGATCTTCAAGCTCATTCTTCTAGACGTTGATAGTGGCAATAGTGGCACTCAAATCCACGTTAATGATTTGCATGGCTTTGCCATTCCCCTTGTTAGGTTCTGACTCAACGTTGGAACATGCATTTAATTTTGAAGCCTTCAACTCAGCCACTAGTGACTGCTTAGTCTGACACTCACTTGTTTTGTGAGTGGGGCTCTTATGGAATTCACACCACTTTCCTGTGTCCTTCTTTAACATCGTGCTGTTATTCTTTTCTTGAAGCGTCAACATGTTGTCTTGGGTAACTCCACCTTTTCTTTGTCCTTTGGTCTTCAGATTCGTAGATCTAAAGTCTCACTTCTTCCATTTAAACATTTGCTCAATCTTGACAGTGTATTTGTACATCGTGTCGAGCGAGGAGATGTTAAAGAACTACATATCTTCCTAGATATATCTGTGTAGGTAGTTGTCAGGTTCCTATACCAATAGGTTTCATCTTTCATGATTCACAGTGGAAGGGCTAAATATGTTCATCATTGCAGGCTGCAAAGGTTCCATATTTTGTGTACATACTACAAAAAATCAAAAAATGAAAAGAGGGTATGCCTTAAAAGAATAATGAAAGGGCAAGAAAATCAAGTGGTCAAGAGAAAGGTGAAAATGAACCCCAAACTAAAGACCAGGAAAGTGGCCAGTCAAAATGCCACTACTAAGCTCATTTGGCAGTGTCATGATTTACAAGTACTGCTGCTAATCACACTTGATGGATGGCCCAACAATCTGGACCATGCCATGGTTAAATTGCTTATTGCAGAATAGAGAATGTTCCCTGACCAAACAACTCAAGCTTGGCAGATGACTAGCTAGGTAGAGAAATAAAGGTGCCCAACTACTTAATCTGGGGCCTTGGAAGAAATAAGGGTAGATTCTAGATAGGAGGGCAGTCAAAAGAAAAAGAGGAAAATCAGGGTCTGCTAATTCAAGTGCACCCACTTTAATGAAGAAAAAATGTTACGATTACTAGGATGGGTAAGTAGTGCAAGGTTGCAGAAATGGAGAGCCATCACCAATTGGCCTATTAAGTGCAAAAACTCATGCCAGTCAGGGTATTGGCCTCAAAGACAAAGAGTGGAGGACAAGCATTAGAAGCATGTCTAACTTCCCCAGTTTCCCCCAAACTTCATTTTTTCTAACACTCCCAAGGGCCTTGAGGTCTCCTCAGGTGTCCAGTTCCACTTCATTGCATCACAACTACTTGGTCAAACCATGCAGTTCAAGCATGAAAAGAAGCCACGTTTCTTGTGTAAAGACATCCTTTTTTCATCATTTTTCATTTTTCCTCAAAATCTTAAGTTAAGTTTCACTTATTAAAACTTGGCTTTACCCCTTCATTCACCTCACAAACCATATTAATCACTAACATATTATCTAGCTCCCTAACTCCCCCCTTCCCCTAAGTCTATTAAAATCCAATGAAAATCTCCCAAAAACATCTATAAATACCCTCCCCTTAGCACTATAGCTAAATATCCCTTCCTTGGGAAATATTAACCCCTCAAGGGCCAGTATTAGCCCTCAATCATCCAAAAAACTATGGGTTTGGCAAACTATGGTTAAAAGGAAAAAAATCAATTTCCCCACCCTCATTTTCCCTTGTCCCCCTTAACTCCGCCCTAAACCCATTTTATTATAAAGTTTTAAATGAGAAAAATTTAATAAAATGTGCGTTTTAAACCCGAAAACCCATAACCTAATGTTCTAAACCCACCTCGCGCCCGATTTATTAAACACTAATTATATAATTGGGCGGGTCCCCCGCTATTAAAGCGCTGTCGCATTAAGATTTCCGCCCACCATTAGATCTTCCGCCCCGCCCATCCTACGGTGGGCGGTCGATCTCCCAACATAACTGCCCGACCTTTTGCGTCCGGGGGATGGGCGGTATTGCTGCCGTACCCCCGCCACGTGTCAGGTGCCCAGGCTGTTTGCTGCCCCCCCCTCCAAACCGCTTACCGCCCAAGACCCCGCCGGGGAGACCGCTTACCGCCCTACCCTCCGCGTTGATGTCACGCCCCCATCAGCATGACATCACCCCTCCACGCCACTAGGCCTCCACGTCACCCTTGGCCACCACGTCGCCCTATCCACCCTGCCACCGTGTCAGTGCCACCTGGGCACCCACGTCACCCGCCACGTCACCTATCTGTACCTGGGCCCATGATGACGTCATCACAAAAAGGCACCAATATGCCAAAAATGCATAAAAAGGCGTCAAAAAACCGTTATTTCGCATTATTTTCTACGACGCCTGGAGCTCCTCTGAAAGTGAAATTCAACCCACAATGGTCAAAAAGCTAAAGCTATCCACCAAAGTTGTTGCCGCCTCCATTATCAACCCAGCTACCTACAATTCAGCCAATTTGAATGGTGCAAACACCTCGTACGCCATTAAAACTAGGTATTTTGCCGCAACCACCCTCTCTTGTCCATTGTTCTGCTTGCAATCCTATTTTCCTTCTTAAACAACTCAGCTTAAGGACCCACATTGTTAAAATTCACCTCTAAAATCTACCTAAAAAACCTCTGAAACCCCTGCACGACGGAAGTCTCGAAGAAACCAGTGACCCTCTGTAAAATTTACCATTTCTCCACAAAAAAAGCAACTAAAGAAGCCGAGCCATCGGCTAGAAGACTGAATTGAGAAAGTTCGCCCACCGCTGCTAAAGGAATTCTCTGCAAATAACCAGCTAACCAGCTCAAAAACACTCTGGTTCCTCAAAACAGAGTACCCCACAGATTCATTAAGCCTGTGACAGCCTCCTTGCACTGCCAAACTGCTCACTGCAAACAGAGAGCAGTAAGCCATTCCTCAGCATTCACATCAAGCTTAAAATATAGTAAACCACCAGCAAAAGCAAGACAATGGCCACTCCAACTGCTCCGGATGTATTCCCTATAAATCCAGCTAATAGAGAGCTAGAAGCTATACGACAGGTGGACAATGATGCCCTCATCACAGACTTTGTGGCAGAGAGAAACCACTTGCAAACATATTGCCAATTAAGAAACAGTCACTTGGACAACAGTGACCTGTATGGCATCTGGCAATCCAATCTACCCACCTACTTCCTCCCTTCTGTGAACATTTTCCTGAAATCATCCACCTATGTGCAGAGAACTATGACCAGAAACTCAGGGCTGTGAAGTCTCCATCTAGGAGCATCCTCTTCTATATAACTCCAGATTCCATCAACCAGATGCTCAACTACAAGCAGACCCAGTTTCTATACCCCTTCTCCATGAACTATTTGCTAGATGAGGGCTCCAAACCTTCTAGTGCAGACATTGCTGCCATAGCCAGGAAATTCATGAAGGCAAACTGCCAACCTTCTGGGCCACCTCCTTTCTCCTATGCAGATTTCAATGAGGTTGGCAAGCTACTAGTAGATATGCTGACCTCTGTTTTGGGGTTCACCACAAACAAACATGTTGATCTAACTGTGCTGGTCATGCTCTCTGCATACAGCCTTATGAAGCCCCCTGCTATGAAATACAATTATGCCAAGTACATTGCCAACAAGTTACATGATCAATTGACAAGACTGGACAGGGAGGCAATATTCAAATATTCCTCATACATCTATCACTTATTCTTGTACTACCAGACAGATTGCTTCTAGTGCTCAATCAAGAAGCTAGACTCACAGGGTGAGAACAGGTCTCTGATCTTCTGGTCTTCAGTCTTCCACCAAGTCCAGAATTCCCCCTACTCATACTGTGAATTCATTGATCAGTTTGTGTATCCAGTCACATGCCTTTTAAACTGTACTCCTCCTATCAGATTGTCCAAGGATATGCAGAAAATCTTGCAGCTATCCAGAAGCTACAAAATTGGTGATTGGTACTTGTACCAAAACCACACTTTCATCAGAATTTATGGCTGTGAGCTCTGTCCCTACAAGCTCCCAAAGTATGTCCCTATCAGGCTATTTGCCCTGGAGTACTATAGACAGCTTATAAACTCTGATCTAACACACTTTCACAGTGCCAAGAAGAAAGCCAACCTGAAGTTTAGGGACTACCTAGGCCCATTTACCATGAACAAAAAAGATGGTTGGCAAGAAGCTGACCAAATACTAGGACAACAGCTCAAACTCAAGAGAAGCTTCTGGTGGGTCCCTTATGACCCTGAAGGTTTGATCAGTGCCAGGAGAGTTAAATATAGGCTGCTAGCCTATAAGCATTGCCCACTCCCTCAAGTACAACAATTTTCTAATCAAGATGAATGGGTGCCTGAATCAATAGTAGAGGAATTGACTCAGGAAGAAATAATGGAGCAGAATGTAAAGGACTTGGAAAAAACTCTTGACTTAGACTCTTGTCAACAGGTATTATTCAAGCAACCAGTCCAGGCAGGAGAAGGCACCTCTACTGCCCTAGCTGCACAGGACATCCAGCAGGCTCCACCAACAACAACCACAACAAAAGGAAAGGAGAAGATGGATGAACAACAAGAGGTAGAAACAGGGCAGCCTAGTACTTCAAAGGACCAGCAATCAGGACAGGCCCCTCCCCAGCAAACTGAACAAACTCAAATCCTAGTTTTGTAGACTCCTCTCAATGATGAGAGAGGGAAGAAGAGAGACAGAGAAGAAATCACACCTCCAACAGGGTCATTGCAGCAACCAGAGGCCAAGAGGCCGAGGGTATACCCTGTAGCAGAAGAAGGAGACATAAGTGAAGAGCTGGTAGAAAGCCAAAGCAAAGAAAGACAAACGAGCCAATAGACTGCCACTAGCTCATTTCAGCTAGAACAGGCTCAATAGCATACTATGGAGGTGTCTTCTTCCAGACAACAAGGCAAAAAGCCAGCTACAATTAAAGAAGGCTTCAAAGAGATTAAGGCACAAAATGAGTTTCTAAGGGTGCAGTTCTATGAGCAATTCCTGAATACAACCCCAGCCAAAAATCAAAGATTGATGGTTGCCTTTGATCTAAAGGAAGAAAAGATGATCTTCACTCATCTGAAGCCCAAAGTCCCACATCCAAAGACCACAACAGATTACTACAGGACAAATCTAGAGGTCTTTGCTAAAGACATACACCCCATGGATCAAATTGAGCTGCACAAACAGACTGGGGAGATGGTTTATGCAACACTTGCTGATAGGGAAATGCTGGCCAATCAGCTAAAAGAATCCCTAAAGCACACAAACAAACAGCTTGATTTGGAGAGGTTGTCCTCTTCTGCAAAAGACAACAGAATAAAGACTTTGGAGGACATAATTATTGATTTGGGACATGACCCAAAGGACCCAAAGGGTGTTAGAGCCCTTATGAAGAAAAAGGAGGATGATATAGCTGCACTGAGGAGACAGGAAAAATTACCTCCTACCATCCATCCTGACGCATCAGAGCTTGCACAAGAAAAACAGGTGGATAATGCTATGAAACTGCTCCTAGTCATGAACCAAAGGATACTACAAATGGAGGCAGAGTTAGAGAAAGCTATACAGGACAAGCAAGGGGAATAAGCCTCCCAGCCCCCTCAAACTTCAACAAACCTTGAACCTACCCCTCCAACACAAGCAACAACAGCCCCTCCTACTGCTCCAGCACCTAGTACAGCTACATCAGCAACTGGAGCAACATTAGAAGCAACAGCAGCAGCAGAATCCAGCATGGGCATGGAGGAATTGATGAAGGCTGTTAAAGAGCTGGAAAATCAAGTCACGGAAATAAATATTGCCAAGGAAAAACTGGCCAAGCTGGAGGCCAGTTATGACAAATCAAAGATGATAGTGGCAGAAAAGCAAAGAGAAATAAAGGCCTTGGAGGCCAAAGTAAAAACTCTAGAAAAAGAGTTGATGTTAGGTAAAACCCTTGCAGAAATAAAGAAGATTATTTGGGCCAAAATTGGCCAATCTATACAGGACCAATGGAGGTCCATTCAGGCAATTTTTGAACAAGTGGAGCTAATAGAAATAGCTCATGTAGAGATTCATAGAGCCAGGACAGCCCTGCGAATAATGCTTGAGCAGGCCACCAAAATGATTCATTTTCTCAATAACTGCACTAGAGAGGAATTGGCTGCTCTAAAAATAAGCAGCAGAACAGATACAATCCTCACAGCCAAGAAGGTACTAACATTGAGGAATTTTACTCAGACACTGAAGAGGAAATGTCAGGAGATGAAGGTTGAGATAGATGAATTTAGAGCTAAAATGGCTACTCTACAGGACAAAGGACTGCCAAGCCTAGTGACTGGCACAGGACAACTGTTGTCATATAATGAGTATATGACAAGGATCAACAATTATGTTGAAAACTAGATCACAACATCCAGCAGCTCCACAGAAGAAGCAGGGCCTCCCTCTGGGCAATCCCTCTATGACAAGCTGGAGAATCTATTCTTTATTGAACATGAGATAAATCATCTATTCGAAGTCACTCCTAACTTTTATAGACATGCAGAGGCAGATGAGACAGTGGTTAAAATGAGGAGACATCAGCTACCCCCAGCTGATTTGTGGCAAGCAATGTTGGAAATTTTGCCCAGATAATTCCACTTTGCTTTTCGCCTTTTTTGGAGAAAGATCAGCAGACAAATCAGCAGACAGGTTGGTGGGAAGATCAGCATATAGGTACAACAAGCAGCATACAGATGACTCAGCAATCCACCCAAATAGCAGGCTAAAATTAACGTAGGATTACAAGCACTGCTACAGCCTACTTTCCAGAGCCATAAAGTCAAATCTGTCTGACAGAAGAATGTCGTCTACCTCAGCATTAAAAGCTATATTTATGTTGTCATTTAGTTTTTGTAAGAGAGTTGGTGGTGCAGTTTATTGCACCATAACTTTCTACTGAGATATTTTATACCCTATTTTTGTATATATATCCCCTAAGATAACGCATTGAGGGTCGGTTGTAATACAATTCTTTTTTGAAGAGCTCTGTTGTATACTCAAGACTTTTTGATAATAAAATTGATGATGGAGATTTTTGGTTCCAACGCTGTCTGAAGATGGATATGTAAAGCTCTGTTTTGTTGCAGAATTCCTGTGTCATTTGTTGAATCAATAAGTTTCTCTGAACTGTGTATGTGTTTCCTATTTATTCCATAACTCCTATGTTTTCATTATCTTAGTAAGTAGAGAAAAAGAATAGCCTAGGATTTGTTTCAAACACCCTATGCTCAATCTCTATTTCTAAATATGTTTTCTGCTAGATTAGCTATGGATATGAATTATTAATTGCTCATGTCTAAACTTATCCTAACATGGTGAATATTGTTTAAGAATTCTTAACTGCTCTTAAGCAATACTTTCATGTTTCTTCATTAGCATAGTGAAAGATTCTTATTTGCCTTTCACTTACTAATTCCCCAATTTCGCCAACAAATCTGATAAATTGTTTCACACATGCCTAACTTGCTCTACAGCAACACTCTGTCTTCACACATCCACTTTCAAAAAGCACAAATACCTCAACTCCATTACCAATGGAACAGACTGTCCTGTAAATCTGTACCTCAGTTCTATATGAACTCATCAACCCACCAAACTCAAAACAAACAGTGCATCATAACTAGCCTAAAACATTCATCAAACAAAGCTAAAATATAAAAAGAGAGCCCTCTCTGGTTGCAGGTAGGCTAGGACCTGTAACTACAAGATTGGTCAGTGGTTACCTCGGCTGTATTCCCTTTAGGAAGTAGGGAACAACCTAAGTGTTAACATCAATGGCGACTCCATTGGGGACTTATGTCAAATACCAAGTAAAAAGAAATGAGCTTCCTGTTTAAAAGTCCTATCATAGGGTGTTAAGGAAAGAAAACTCAGAAGTTGGCTCCAAAGAAGAAATCTCATTTCACTAGGTCCAACCCTAACCCTAATCCCCCAACTATCTTTGAAAACCCCAATTTAATCCCCAAAATCTTAAACAAACAAGAGAAGCTAAGGGAGCTCTCAGATTCAGATACTGAGCCAAATCAACAAAGCTATATTCCCACTCCTGTCAAACCATCAGTTCATCATCACCCCACCCCAGCATACCCTAGCTCTTCATCCAGCTCCCAAGGTAGCTTCCCCACTCCCCCATCCGCTACACACCTCACTCCTGTTATCCCTATTGTCCCAGCTGTCCCACTCCTTCTTGGTGCCCCTTTTATCGCTACCAATATGGCTAGATATGCTCCTTTAGTCCTACCTGCAAACCCAGGAGCAATGCCCCAAGACTATCAAGGAAAAATCACTTACTTTGATGGGACTGGCACTTATACTGCCCAGCAACACACGAAGAGGATGCAAGAATATTTTGAGAACTATGAGATTGATGATGAAGATGTAAGAATGAAAATTTTTGTGCAAAGTTTAACAGGGGATGTAAGGAATTGGTTCAGGTCTCTGGCTGCAAATTCTATAGTCAATCCTGATGCCTTATACCTAAGTTTTTTAAACAAGTGGGAAAAGAAGAAAGACCCCCTTCACATACTGACAGAGTATGATAATCTGAAGAGGGGCCCACAAGGGACAGTTCAAGACTACTGTGCTAGGTTCAACAATGTATATAATGCTATTCCTCAAAACTTGAAACCTCCTCCTGATCTAGCCTTGATCAAATTTCCCGATGGATTTGACCCAGACATGGCATCTCAATTAAGAGAAAGAGCACCTCCAAGTCTTGCATACATGCAGAATATAGCTGTAAGTGTAGAGGAAAATCTGATTGCCAAGAGAACCAGAGCAAAAAATGAGAGGAGAATAACTTTCAAAGAAGAACCCTCAACCTTTGATCAAAAGCTAGATGCAATCATGAAGGGTATGGAAAGGTTGGGAGATAGAGTTGAGACCATGGAGAGAAAGTGCTCTTTGGAAGGACAAACAAGCAACACTACTAGGAATCCAAATTTTAGGAAAAACCAAAACCCAAATGCTGGGAGAACTAGTCCTGATCAGAACATCAGACCTCCATTTCAAGAAAATTATGCAGAGGCCTCAACCACTAGTGAACAAATAGAGGATCCCAACATCAACTTAATGGGTTTGGATGGTGAAGAACAAGTATTTTTAACACAAGATGATCAACAAGCCCAAGACTATCAACAAGCCCAAGATTACAAACAATTCCAAGCAAAATCAGGTGAGTCATTTGATTTCAGAGAAGGGTATGACACAACAGTCTATGAAGTACACAAACAGTACAAGCTAAGAAGTAGAACCATAGATGTACCTGATAATACCAAACAGGCAAACAACAAACAGCCCAAGAAATCCAATGACAAAGCTGTCTTAACAGAGTCCTCAGATAAAAAACCCCAAAAAGAGGTTATAGTGGAAGATGTATCTGATATACAGCCTCCAGTAAAACCTACACCCAAACCACTTCTTCCAACAGAAATTTTGGGCAAACCTCTAGAAAACAGAGCGAACCCAAACTTATCCCAAAACAATATACCTGAGAAGGACATGCTCACCCAAAATTCAGCAGAAAAGGAAAAATTTGCTACTCATAATATAAAAGTTCAGATGGAAAAACCTTTCAATCTTGAAACAGAAATTTGCAAACTGAAAATTGCAATCCCTCTGTCTGAACTAGCCAAACATGAGGTCTTCAGACAAGAAATTAATATATCATTGCAAGTACCAGAAAATAGGGATGCAGTCAACATTCTGGATGACCAACCAGAACTGATTTTTGGCTCAGAAGTCAATGGCAAATGAGGGGATGGAGGAACTCCTCCATTCTATGTAAGCCTAAACATTCATGACAAAGTATTACACAATGCCATGTTTGACTCAGGGGCCTCTCATAACCTAATGCCCAAATCAGTAATGGAGAAACTTGGTCTAGACATCACCAGACCCTATAAAGATTTATTTTCATTTGATTCCAGCCAGGTTAGATGCTTAGGCCTGATCAAGGACCTCTGTGTGTCCCTAATCCAATATCCAGCAAAAACAATTCTGATGGATGTAGTAGTGGCAGACATTCCACCTAAATATGGTATGCTCCTATCAAGATCTTGGGGTGCCAAACTCCAAGGATCTTTGCAACTAGACATGTCATATGCCACAATTTCAGTCTTTGGCCAGCCAAAGAGACTGTACAGAGAGACACTCATGAAATATGTGGTCAGCAGCCAAGATAAACCCCAAAATTTCCCAATCTACTCCATCCATTCAGATATGGACTCCTTCATACTATACAATGCTGATATGTGCCCCAAAACTGAGCTCAAGCTCCTGGAGACAAAGGAAACCAGGCATGTCAATGAACTATCTATTATTGCTGAACAAGAGATCACTGATCTCATTAAAACAATAGAGTCTGCTGACAAGTCACAAGAATTACCAAAACTAGACTTGCCCACTGAACAAATCTGCAAATCAATTGAAACTGAACAGGTCTGTAAATCAATTGAAACCAATACTGACCAAGAAACCTTGTGGTATTTAGAATTTGATGGGTGAGTAAATAAGCTTGGAGCAGGCGCAGGGGTATGGATACACAACACTCAAAATGACCATGCTCTAGGTCATGCCTATAGGCTTAACTTCAGATGCACAAATAACATGGCAGAATATGAAGCCCTCCTACTAGGTCTCAAATGGATAAAGAATCTAGGAGTGACCAAAGTCTCCATATTGGGGGATTCAGACCTCATTATCCAACAGATAAAGCAAAACTTTGTTACAAATGATCCCAGGCTGAGGTCTTATAGGTTGACCGTAACGGACTTGCTCAACAACTTCCTAGAATATCAGCTCACCAAGATAGCTAGGAACCACAACTTGCATGCTCACAGTCTGGCAACTTTTGCAAGTACCTGTAAGCTTCCTTTTGGGCCTAACCACCAATTCACTGTGGAGATCAAACACAGGCCCTCTGTTCTAGACAATGTAAATAATTGGCAAGTGTTTGAAAATGATACTTAGATAAATAATTTTTTAACCATCAAGGAGGAATTCTCAAACTTAAACATTGACACAAACACTAGGGAGGATCAAAACCAAAAGGATGAACTAAACACCAGTATATCAGCTGAAACAACAGATAGGATATTACATCCTACAACCTTTGACCCTGCCAATTTGCAAAAACTAAAGATAGCAGATCTGGATGAGATTAATGAGGAAGAAATAGAAGTAATTCAATTAAAAGACAATTTCTTGCCTACAGGTCTTGCTCCTTCAGAAGACATCTTTGATTCAAATGATCTCTCTAAAAAACCAAAGATGCAACCCATCAATGCAGAAATAGAGGAGTGTAACATTGGGACCATTGAAAATCCCAAAATGATCAAGCTCTCTAGAACCCTACCTCCTGATAAGAGGCCAGAATATATCAAGCTGTTCAAAGAATTTCAGGATGTATTTTCCTGGAGCTATGAGGACCTTAAGTCCTATGATACTACAGTGATCCAGCACACAATCCCCCTGAAAGAAAACCAAAAACCCTTTAAACAGAAGCTAAGAAGAGTCAATCCAGTACTTCTTCCCCTAATAGAGAAGGAAGTAAAACGAATGTATGAAGCTGGGATAATTGCTCCCATAAGGTTTTCTGAATGGATTTCCAACCTTGTACCCACAAGAAAGAAACTAGGGGAGATAAGACTTTGTGTGGATCTGAGAAATTTAAACAAAGTCTCTCTCAAAGACCACTACCCCTTGCCAAAAATGGATCACATCTTACAAAGGGTAGTGGGAGCCTCAAGGATTTCATTACTGGATGGCTTCTCAGGATTCAATCAAATATTAGTCCACCCAGATGACCAAGATAAAACTGCCTTCACCACACCTTGGGGAACTTTCAAATATGTCAAAATGCCTTTTGGACTCAAGAATGCTGGAGCCACATTTCAAAGGGTAATGGATATAGCCTTTGCCAAAGAAATCCATAATTTCTTAGTCATCTACCTTGATGATCTGACAGCCTTCTCAAAATCAGACCAGGAGCATTTAAAACACCTCAGACAAGTGTTCTTAATTTGCAGAAAGTATGGCATTTCTTTAAACCCAAAGAAATCACTATTTGGCCTGGAAGAAGGCAAACTCCTCGGTCACATAATTTCAAAAGATGGCATAAGAATTGACCCCGATAGGATTCAGGCTATCCTGCAAGTCCCCCATCCAAGAAACATCAAGGAATTACAAGCCTTTCTGGGGAAGATTAATTTCCTAAGAAGATTTATCCCCAACTTGGCTGAGCTGATAAGATTGTTGAACAATATGCTCAAGAAAGATGCCAAGGTCAAATGGACAATTGAGGCTAAACAAGCCTTTGAAGAAATCAAGATAGCCCTGACAAAAACTCCTATGCTTACAAGCCCTAGTTTTGATAGAGACTTTATAATCTTCTCCTTTGCCTCTGAAAACACAATTGCTGTTGTCCTACTGCAAAAGGATGACTTGGGATGTGAAAAACCTATTGCCTTTTTCAGTAGAGCCCTTGGGGATTCCCCACTCAAGTACAAAATCATGGAAAAACAAGCATATGCCCTGGTTAAAGCCATCAAGGATTTCAGAGTTTACATCCTATACTCTCACATAATTGCATATGTGCCCAATGCAGTAGTCAAAGATATCTTAACCCAAGAGGGAATGGAAGGCAAAATGGGTAAATGGATTGCCAATATTCTGGAATATGATATAGAAATCAAACCAACAAAGCTTATAAAAGGACAAGGGCGAGCTAAGCTAATGACTGAGACTAACTTTGAAGCCCTTGACATAAATGAACTGGATAACGAGCAGGAGATGGCGAATCCACAGATCAATCAAGCCTTTCTAGAATCACCTCGGTATGCTAACATATGTTTTGTATTATTAAACCTACAAGCTCCTCTAGGGTTATCCAGAACCAAGAACAGCTTTCTAAAACTGAAGGCTGCAAAATTTTGTATCATAGACAATGTGTTATTTTGGAAAAATCATGAAGGTGTCCTACTCAACTGCCTGACTTCAGATGAAGCTGATAAGGTCCTCAGAGAATTTCATGCAGGAGACTGTGGAGGAGACTTATACTGGAAATCCACAGCTGACAAAATCCTAAGGGATGGATTTTATTGGCCCTCCCTATTTACTGATGCAAAAAAGTTTGTAATGTCATGTCATAAATGTCAGATCTTTGAAGGGAAGAAGAAGTTGCTTCCCTTGCCCCTCAGGCCCATTTCAACTGAAAAACCATTTCAACAATGGGGTTTAGATTTCATTGGAGAAATACACCCTTCATCCTCAGGCCAGCATAGATGGATCCTGACAGCTACTGATTACTTCACCAAGTGGATAGAGGCTATACCTTGTAGACAAGCAAATGATTCAATTATCATACAATTCCTAGAAACCAATATCCTGTCCAGATTTGGCTGCCCAGAGAAAATCATAACAGATAATGCAGCTGCCTTTAATTCCAAGAAAATGATCAGCTTCTGTCACAAATATCATATCACCCTAGGTCACTCAATAGCCTATTACCCTCAAGGCCATGGCCTAGCTGAGTGCTCTGATAAAAGCCTGTTCAACATCATCAAAAAGGTCTTGGAGGAGAACAAAAAGAATTGGCATAAAAGGTTGGTAAATGCACTATGGGCAGATAGATTGACCACAAAAAGATCTATTGGTACTAGCCCATATGAATTGGTATATGGCCTGGAAGCTGTGTTCCCATCCTCCCTTGGGATCCTTGTGATCAAATTGCTGCAAGAAATACAGGCTGAACCCAATGATATCCAGAGAAGGGTCGATCAGACAATCCACTTACAACAAACAAGGGAAGAAGTGTATCATAGAACCCAAGTTCTATAGGAGAAGCTCAAAAAGGTGTTTGACAAAAGAACAAAGGCTGAGGACTTTTTCACAGGTAACAAAGTACTGAAATGGGACTCTAGGAGGGAAGACAAAGGAAAGCATGGCAAGTTTGACTTTCTGTGGAAAGGGCCATTCATAATTCAAGTTGTGCAAGGTAACAATACCTTCTTTCTCAAGAGTCTAGATGAGTCAAACATTGATGAAGGCCCAGTGAATGGGAGAATGCTCAAGCACTACCATGATACACAAACATAGGATGGCCCCATATTGTACATAAATGTCTATATCTTCAAGTACCTTTTTTCTTTTTTCTTTTTACAGTAGATATATAGAAGAGCAACTACAAACAGATTTTGAAGAATGATCAACAAAACAACAGCAAGATGACATAGATGCTGGAGAAAGCTCAGATGAACAGAAATGATCAAGGTCTTCAAAACAGAAGACCCATGATGGGTAGTAATACAGGCTAGCAAGTCATGAAATATGTATTGCTGTTCTAAGAGAGGTCATGAAACACTGCATGCCATCTCACTAATTGCAGATCAAGGGTGGCAATACTAGAGCAAACTCACTACAGAGAGAGGAAGAATATAGGGCTATTTGACCTGCTGTTCTTGGCTTTCCACCAGGTAAAGCCATTCCCAAGTGGAGCCACTGTTAGGTTCCTATACCAATAGGTTTCATCTTTCATGATTCACAGTGGAAGGGCTAAATATGTTCATCATTGCAGGCTGCAAAGGTTCCATATTTTGTGTACATACTACAAAAAATCAAAAAATGAAAAGAGGGTATGCCTTAAAAGAATAATGAAAGGGCAAGAAAATCAAGTGGTCAAGAGAGAGGTGAAAATGAACCCCAAACTAAAGACTAGGAAAGTGGCCAGTCAAAATGCCACTACTAAGCTCATTTGGCAGTGTCATGATTTACAAGTACTGCTGCTAATCACACTTGATGGATGGCCCAACAATCTGGACCATGCCATGGTTAAATTTCTTATTGCAGAATAGAGAATGTTCCCTGACCAAACAGCTCAAGCTTGGCAGATGACTAGCTAGGTAGAGAAATAAAGGTTCCCAACTACTTAATCTGGGACCTTGGAAGAAATAAGGGTAGATTCTAGATAGGAGAGCAGTCAAAAGAAAAAGAGGAAAATCAGGGTCTGCTAATTCAAGTGCACCCACTTTAATGAAAAAAAAATGTTAGGATTACTAGGATGGGTAAGTAGTGCAAGGTTGCAGAAATGGAGAGCCATCACCAATTGGCCTATTAAGTGCAAAAACTCATGCCACTCAGGGTATTGGCCTCAAAGACAAAGAGTGGAGGACAAGCATTAGAAGCATGTCTAACTTCCCCAGTTTCCCCCAAACTTCATTTTTTCTAACACTCCCAAGGGCCTTGAGGTCTCCTCAGGTGTCCAGTTCCACTTCATTGCATCACAACTACTTGGTCAAACCATGCAGTTCAAGCATGAAAAGAAGCCACATTTCTTGTGTAAAGACATCCTTTTTTCATCATTTTTCATTTTTCCTCAAAATCCTAAGTTAAGTTTCACTTATTAAAACTTGGCTTTACCCCTTCATTCACCTCACAAACCATATTAATCACTAACATATTATCTAGCTCCCTAACTCCCCCCTTCCCCTAAGTCTATTACAATCCAATGAAAATCTCCCAAAAACATCTATAAATACCCTCCCCTTAGCACTATAGCTAAATATCCCTTCCTTGGGAAATATTAACCCCTCAAGGGCTAGTATTAGCCCTCAATCATCCAAAAAACAATGGGTTTGGAAAACTATGGTTAAAAGGAAAAAAATCTATTTCCCCGCCCTCATTTTCCCTTGTCCCCCTTTCCTCCGCCATAAACCCATTTTATTATAAAGTTTTAAATGAGAAACATTTAATAAAATGTGCGTTTTAAACCCGAAAACCCATAACCTAATGTTCTAAACCCACCCCGTGCCCGATTTATTAAACACTAATTATATAATTGTGCGGGTCCCCCGCTATTAAAGCGCTGTCACATTAAGATTTCCGCCCATCATTAGATCTTCCGCCCCGCCGATCCTACGGTGGGCGGTCGATCTCCCAACATAACTACCCGACCTTTTTCGTCCGGGGCATGGGCGATATTGCTGCCGTACCCCCGCCACGTGTCAGGCGCCCAGGTTGTTCGCTGCCCCCCCCTCCAAACCGCTTACCGCCCAAGACCCCGCCAGGGAGACCGCTTACCGCCCTACCCTCCATGCTGACGTCACACCCCCGTCAGCATGACGTCACCCCTCCATGCCACCAGGCCTCCACGTCACCCCTGGCCTCCACGTCACCCCTGGCCACCCTGCCACCATGTCAGTGCCACCTAGGCACCCATGTCACCCGCCACGTTGCCTATCCGTACCCAGGCCCATGATGACGTCATCACAAGAAGGCGCCAATATGCCAAAAATGCATAAAAATGCGTCAAAAAACCGTTATTTCGCATTATTTTCTACGACGCCTGGAGCTCCTCTGAAAGCGGAATTCAACCCACAATGGTAAAAAAGCAAAAGTTATCCGCCAAAGTTGTTGCCGCCTCCATTATCAACCCAACTATCTGCAATTCAGCCAATTCGACCGGTGCAAATGCCTCGTACGCCATTAAAACCAGGTATTTTGCCGCAGGCACCCTCTCTTGTCCATTGTTCTCCTTGCAATCCTATTTTCCTGCTTAAACAACTCAGCTTAAGGACCCACATTGTTAAAATTCACCTCTAAAATCTACCTAAAAAACCTCTGAAACCCCTGCGCGACGGAAGTCTCGAAGAAACCCGTGACCCTCTGTAAAATTTACCATTTCTCCACAAAAAAAGCAACTAAAGAAGCCGAGCCACCGGCTAGAAGACTGAATTGACAAAGTTCCCCGCCCCTGCTAAAGGAATTTTCTGCAAATAACCAGCTAACCAGCTCAAAAACACTCTGGTTCCTCAAAACAGAGTGCCCCACGGATTCATTAAGCCTGTGATAGCCTCCTTGCACTGCAAAACTGCTCACTGCAAACAGAGAGCAGTAAGCCATTCCTCAACATTCACATCAAGCTTAAAATACAGCAAACCACCAGCAAAAGCAAGACAATGGCCACTCTAGCTACTCTGGATGTATTGCCTATAAATCCACCTAACAGAGAGCTAGAAGCTATACCATTGGTGGATAGTGATGCCCTCATCACAGACTTTGTGGTAGAGAGAAACCACTTGCAAACATATTGCCAATTAAGAAATAGTCACTTGGACAACAGTGACCTGTATGGCATCTGGAAATCCAATCTACCCACCTACTTCCTCCCTTCTGTCAACATTTTCCCTGAAATCATCCACCTATGTGCAGAGAACTATGACCAGAAACTCAGGGCTGTGAAGTCTCCATCTGGGAGCATCCTCTTCTATATAACTCCAGATTCCATCAACCAGATGCTCAACTACAAGCAGACCCAGTTGCTATACCCCTTCTCCATGAACTATTTGCTAGATGAGGGCTCCAAACTTTCTAGTGCAGACATTGCTGCCATAGCCAGGAAATTCATGAAGGCAGACTGCCAACCTTCTGGGCCACCTCCTTTCTCCTATGCAGATTTCAATGAGGTTGGCAAGCTACTGGTAGATATGCTGACCTCTGTGTTGGGGTTCACCACAAACAAACATGTTGATCTAACTGTGCTAGTCATGCTCTCTGCATACAGCCTTATGAAGCCCCCTGCTATGAAATACAATTATGCCAAGTACATTGCCAACGAGATACATGATCAATTGATAAGGCTAGATAGGGAGGCAATATTCAAATATTTATCATACATCTATCACTTATTCTTGTACTACCAGACAGATTGCTTCCAGTGCTCAATCAAGAAGCTAGAATCACAGGGTGAGAGAAGGTTTGTGATCTTCTCGTCTTCAGTATTCCACCAAGTCCAGAATTCCCCCTACTCATACTGTGAATTCATTGATCAGTTTGTGTATCCAGTCACATGCCTTTTAAAGAGGACTCCTCCTATCAGATTGTCCAAGGATATGCAGAAAATCTTGCAGCTATCCAGAAGCTACAAAATTGGTGATTGGTACTTGTACCAAAACCCCACTGTCATC
>APFE031015301.1:0-10190 GCA_000404065.3 Pinus taeda
TTTCAGGGGAAATTCTTGAAGGGCACGACCAACTTGGCACCCTTGGAATCATTAAAAATAAATAATAATAAATAAATATAAGTAAGGAATGAAAACTAGGTAAAGTTACATCAAGGGAAAATGATGATTGGAAACCAAGGAAATTAAATCAAAAATAAAACTTGGAATAAGGAGGATCATAGGAAGAAATAAATAGAGTACCTTAAAAATTCTACCCTCCCCATGTTGGAAAATGTTAGGTAGATAGGTGGTTTAATTAGAAAAAAAGGGGGAAGGAAAACATATTGTAAGGTTAAAGATTAATCCTAAACCAAGTAAAACTTAATTAATAAAAGAGGAAGGTGAGTTAAAATAAGAAAAATAAATTAAATTTAGAGAAATATAAGGAAGCTCCATGTGGCATCATCCAGCATAAGAATATCCCTCTAAGAGATAACCTGAGTTAATTTAGGAAGTAGATTTGGAATAAAATCTTAACTCGTTAATTGACTCCAAGTAATAAACTCAATTTAAGGAATAAAAGGGGGGAATAAAGAGACATCTAGGAGTAGAAATAGGAATCTTGTGAGATGAGGGAAATATTAGTTTTAATTAAAAAAAAGATAAGTAAATAATTTTAGGTGACCCTTGATGAGAGAATGACACATGGGTGGGTGAATAATCAAGCTATTAAAAAGGAAAAATATTATAATTATGCATGACATGCCAAGTGTCATCTATGAGAAATCTTATAAAAGAAGGGGCAGGCCATGGTACAAGGGACTTTTGGGAGCCCTATGGTAGTCTGGATGATATTTTGTGAAGGCAGTGACTACGAAGCTATAGTGAGTTTGGTGAGGCAGAGGGTTTTAGAGAGGGGACTCTTGAGCTACGGTTGCTCTCCTCTGCCAGCTAGACTCTTCCTCCATTGTACAACCCCATTGCAGCTCGGGGGTCCGCGGGGAAGAAGAGTACCCAAGGAGTAGGTTGGGAGGTTAACCGGTGAGTCATCACATTCAGATCAAGTACATCGACATTCATTCGCGGAGGTGACCGACAACGAGGGAATACTAGCAACAACAAGCAAACGGAGTCTCGTCTTCTGGTGAACGGTACACATGCGTTGCAATACTAATTAGGTCTTAGTTAAATGTATGTAAATTGTTATGATATGTTTCCTGAAATGATTCCCAATGTGTTTCTCTTCTAGTTGTATTTTGTTGTTAACGAAAAAAATAAAATTCGTATATAGTCTGGAGGTGGTTCTTACATTTGGTATCAGAGCCATGTTGAAACCTTGGGATCTATGGGCCCATGCATGCGTGACTATTTTTGTTAGATATTTACTACATTCTAAAATTTTGTATGAGGATTACCATCAAACTCGTAGATTTTAGGATATCTCTACAACTTGATTTTTCAAGAGTTTAAATTTATAAGATCTTATAAAATCATTTTCTGTCGTGGTTTGGGGTTTTGACAATTTTGTTCGGTATTTATCCTATTTTTCTCTGAATCGCAAGCCCTTTTCAACAATTTTTAGGACGAAACCCTGAAAAGCCCTCCTCCTTTCTAAAGGAAATTACGAAATTTCCAAGGTTCAATTGCTTTTTACACATCATGAACTTCGTGGAAATAAAGACTTATATTATATAAAGAAACAAAGCACTTGAGTGTCGATTAATTAATCCAAATTGGTTTCCACAATTACAGATTAATTCCGGTTATAATAAATTTGTAAAAAAAATATTCAATTTGCTTCGATTTATTTGTAAGGGTCAAAAGTTAATTTTCAACATACTTTCCTTTTATAAAATTAATTTGGATGCATATATTCTTTTATAGATTTCGATACATACCTTAAATAAAAATGTCCCGAAGCACCGTACTCGAGGTACGATGCAACTATTATTTAAAAGAGAGATGAAATCAAATTACAACTTACAGGTGTCATACTGATGGTCCTTACACATTTTATAATTTTAAATGATTTTAAATCAAATCCAAACCATAAAGACAAGCTCTTCGAAGCTTATAAGATACATAAGCTAAAGAATAATTTTATACGCTTTAGTTCTCTCTTTATTCTTTATACGCTTTTGAAACTAATTGATTCGACTATAAACCATATAATTATTATACATTTAATGGAATAAAAATAAAAAATTTACGAGTCCGTATGCATAGGTTTTTAATAATTTCGTTTTTGTCACTATCAAAAAGAGTCCAAGTACTTAAAGAAGACAAATTCAGTCCGTAAACTGAAAATAACATATATTTAATTTTGTAAAATGTAAAACGTGTAACTCTTTGAGGATATTCTTTTCAAAGTGGATGCCCTGAGACATTTAATATTCTTTGTAAAATGTCTAACTTTGTGATGATATTTCTTTGTAAAATGTCTAACTTTGATGATGGTATTGGTGTGGATGTTACGGCGAAAGAGTAGAAGATTGCCTCCAGGACCCTATCCACTGCCAATCATTGGAAATCTCCATCAATTGAGACTCCCTGTCCACCGTTTTCTTAAGGACCTTTCTGACAAATATGGTTCCATTATGTTTATGCGCGCTACATTTTTTCGACCGAATTTATCAATTCTATCCAACTCACTAAAAACAACAACAAATAGGCACGGCTATGATGGATAGAACACATGATTACAAAGTTTCGCGCAGATCAATAAGCGGGGAAACCTTGTTTTATAATTATTCAACACACATATTTCTAACATGTAATTTGGAAACACTTAGCGAAACAGATACTTACATGTGCGGTGAACGCATGCACCTCATTGTTACCAAAATCCTTCATTCCAAATACAAAATAATTTTGGATTTTATTCCAGGTACATCACGAGAGAAAGAATGTCATTTTCGATTCCAAAATCCCATTTTTCGATGTCCATTTTCAGAGAAATTCATGTTTAGCACTGACAGGCAGACATTAATAACGTAACTGAACACTCCCTATAACCTTATAATTAAAAATAGAAGCATACGAATTAGTCGACAACCTTTACAGAAGAATCTATGATGTTGCTTCCCATCTGGCATGTCACTGAGGAAATAAAACGCATAGTCTATGATGTTGCTTCCCATCTGGTTTGTCAGTGATGAAGGAAAACGCATAGTAAAGAATCTATGATGTTGCTTCCCATCTGGTTTGTCAGTGATGAAGGAAAACACATAGTATACCTCTTTTATGCTTTGACTCGTTTAGGTGTATTGGGTTGGGTCAAGTTTATTTGAAAATGCCTTAGTATTTGTAGGTGTGAACGGTAGGGCGTTTTTCAGAGAATGATTCTATTTATACATTCCAAATCGCCAAACAGTTGCTTGCCGTTGTGGTTTCCTCCTCTGAGATCGCCAAACAGTTTCTATTTGATATTTGCAAGCCGACCTTCAACCGCCGGAGGCAAATATTTCGCGTACAATTTCCAAGATATTGTTTTGGCTCCCTATGGAGATCACTGGAGGAAAATGAGAAAACTATGCGTGTTGGAGCTCCTCACGGCCAAGAGAATAGAGTTCAATCAGGGAAAAGAGTGAGAAGGGCACAATACCCCTCAATATGACCGATGCAATCTCTACCCTCGCCTCCAATATAATCTGGCAAACACTGGCGAGTCGCAAATTTTCTGACGATGATGACGGAAAATCCGGTCTCCACGCAGCTAATTTCTTTGTTTGCGCCGTATTTGTAGGATAGATTTTCTAACAATTCGAACTCTGGAGCGGACTTTAATTAACCTGGTTAACCATTTCTTTGGCAGAGTTGATAATGCACTTATTAAAGAGGCCAAAGTCACGTTCCCGCTTTTAAGGCAATCAATCAGAATTTAAAATATCTACCACTGCATCTCGTAAAATACAATTGTTCGCTCACTGGAGACAAGTTTGCTACAATAAATTTATGAGGACCACTTACATTTCGATTGAAGAGATATTTTTATGTTGAAAATAATATCTGATTAACAGACCGTATGTAACAAGATCGACATATTCACTTGGAATAACTTGAAATTCGTTCTTGAACTGATCAATTTCTTCGGTGTCATCGCCTAGTCCATCCTATGCCGCGCACATGGAAAGCAGATCGCATCTGAAGGCTTCGCCATTAAACCACTTCTTGTTCCAACCGATAGCAACTCTAGTGGACTTGACTGATCTGGCAGTTGACTCTCTGAGACAATATGATAGATGCGCCGTAGTTTCCAACCTGTCAATTAACTGCAATATGTTCAGATGTAGATTTATAATTAGCTCTCAACAATTTTCTTTAGAATGCGTGAATAGGTTGTCATGAGGGTATTTTATTCATATTTGTTGACCAGTAGTCATTTTTAAGAGAATCAATTGAAATGAGGAACGTTTGACTTGTGGCCATTTTACATATTGTTTGAACTGGGTTTCTGGCTTCATCGTCTGCGAGTGCTAGAACTCATCAGAGATAATAATAGTGAACCACCATAGAATGAGTACTGTGGATGATATACATTTTGAAAATAGAACTTTGTTTTCCAAAAAAAAAATATATGTATTGCATAAGTTTGGAAAAATTTGTTTTGCATGATTTTAGTACACTTTTTCCGCCACTTTAGAAGAACGTTTTTAGAAAGATATTAGAAGAGCTATTGGCCATGGCTTAAAGGATTTTGCAGTTTGTCACATCATTAGTGTAGACCTGATTTGTTTTACTTGTCTATACTAGAGCTGCAAGTGCGATTTTTACTATTACTATTACTCAACTCTTGGGGTTGAATGTTAGTGACCTTTTTGAGATCGTGAGGATAGAACAGAGATATAATTCTACCTTGAAGTTATGATCTTGAGGTATAACAGAGATCATATATTTCCATGTAAGAAGTTTCCAAAAAAAAAATCGTAGCAGTTTCATATATTTCGCAAGTTCTTTCAAAGGCATTTTTCTAAAAACGTCTTGCAAACTATAGAAGAGATTTGGCAGATTGTAACTGGAAAAGCTAAGACCGAAAGGAAAGAAGCTCTCAGAAAATATGTTGTCGCATTGAATAGATTGGCTGCTTTGGAAATAATAGAAAATGGTCTCTTATGTGTAGTGTCATTATATAGGGAAGATTCAACGTGATTAAAATAAATTTAGAAAACTTTGGACATGACCCTCTGCTAAATCTTCACATCCTCCATAATTTATCTGAGAAAACTGTCAATGTATCAAAGAATGGGGATGGAAACTATTTGGGGGTTTCATGAAAAAGTGGAGAATGTTGGAAAGTGATGATAGTTGCTCTACCAAAACTAAAAAAAAAAATGTCAATCGCAATTATGGATTCATGCCCAACTGAAGACTCAATGAAAATGACTCATGCGCTAATTCTGATATTCAGCATCAAAAATATCTCAAGACATTAAGTTTTAATTTAGCAGAACCTTTGATGGGATTTATCAAAATATCTGTTTCGAATCTCCTTCAATCTGAGGGCAAACCTAAACGTAGTGGTTTTGTCCTGTGAGCGTTTGGAGTGTTCATCTACCGAATGTTGTGGTTTTCGATACCATCCCATTCTAAAGTGATACTATCCTTTATCTTATCTACTGGGCAATTTGTATCTATGTTTTCTGACTTCTTAAATCAGCAGATTCATTCATTCCCTGTTTTCCTATACAGTTATAAATATTGTTTGTGCGACGAATTTATTTTAACATGCTAAATATAATTTCCTCTATGACCACCATTTGCAAGAGGTCCTTTGCATGTCTGTCTAGATATAATATGCGATCAAACTGGAGAAATTATTATTGACCCCTTAACGCTGGTTATATTATCTTGCTTACCGACTTCGAATATATTTTGTTGGGGCAGTCCTTTCGGTCTATTCCTTTTGTTTGTATTTACTAGACACTACATTTATCTTGTTTTCATGTGATCGTTCTAAGAACTTCCAGCTTTTTTTCGTGGTTAATTTCAAAATTGATTATGCAACAACTTTTGTAGGGTATGTACTATATAGATGTACAGTAAAAGTGAACTTTGTACCTGGTATAGACAATATCTTTTAATTAAAAATAGCTTTCATTATTTCACAATTTCTTGTTTCGCGTAGGTACATAGTATTTTTCAATGAAAATGCCCATCGAAAGGAGTTACCTCTTTGAAACCATGAAACAATGCAAGCGATGAATTTTAGAAAATATATCATAGCGTAGTATTACAAAAGCAGCAATTAACAGAGAAACCAGGATTCAGAAAATATGTCATAGCTTAGTGTTACAAAAACAACTATTAACAGAAAAACAATTTGCAACTATGACATATTAGAGTATTTAAGAAAAAAAAAAAAAATCATATTTTGCTTTTTGAGTGATTAGGGAAATTGCTATTTTAACTATCTGGTTCAGCAATTTATCTACAGATGCCAAATGCAATTGGTTGAAATATGTAAACTAAATATATATGATAATAAATACATTGCTGAGCTAAAAAGCATGCCGAATAAACCGACATAATAGACATGTCACAGAATTATCAGACGGTCAGGTCGGAGCATAAATTTTAATGATCATTTTGTCACAATCATCTGTAAAAACAGAGAGTGAAACAAATCCATGTAAAGGCTATAAACTCGTGTGAATGGTAAACTGGGTATATGAATCACCAAAGGGTGATATTAACGCTAAGGGTAAATAACGTTTTCATATAAATTATATACTTGAATTATTTTTCATAGAAATTATATACTTAGTGTAACTAAGTTAATTAAATGGCCACTAAAAATGGAATTAAAAAAAATTTACTCAATGATACAATGCTTTAATAATAGCTTTAGTATTATACTTTTTTTGGTTAGGTCATATGAATCTTATTTAAAAAAAAATCAAGATGCAGAAGCATCTAAGCATAACAACTAGCATGTGCCACACGGACTGTTTTATAAAATATCCGTGTGGGGTTCGGATATATTGTCGCATACTTCAACTTTAACTATATGGATTTGGTGTAAAACTAGAATGCACACAAGAACAAATGCATGGATGTAAAAAAAAAAAAAATGGTTCAACTATTTGATTTAATTCACCAAAATTGAACACGTAAAATGCAATGTTTCTCCACACATATATAGGTTCAGTTTTTGGTATTTCTTGTATATGCAAAAAAAGTAGGTAGACCAATACAAAGTGTAATTCTATATACTACAAAAAAGTGAGTGGGTTAATCGAGTATCCTTTCAATTCACGTGGTTTCAATAAATGATCCTTCTGATCAATTTCGAGAAAATATTTGAGAGGGTAAATATTTTCCCCATATGAAGTTTATTGGTAATACATATAAGGACGAGGATTAACATTCATGGATAGATATAATACTTATTTTAGTGCTAGAGTGTGAGGACTTAAGGCTAAACTAACATGTAAGTTATTGGAAGAAATGCTGCTATCGATTAAGATGCATTTTATTGAAAAGTGATTGATGCAAATGACATCTAATGTCATGGCTTGTGAACTAGCACTGGTTTTTGAAGAGATTCATATCAACAATTGAAGGAAAACATCAGATATTTTAAGAAAGGATTTTTCAGGAATTTTAAGGTGAATTATGATTTGTTTCCTGAATTTATTGCATGCTCGAACTCCTACACTGACCTGCTTAAAATATTATCATAGATTTATTAGTCTAAGATGGTTTTGATTGCCACCAACTTGAAGTCATTCTGCCAAGTGAGAGAGGTATTTGTGCTTGCTGTAATAGTTCTTTAAAAGATAAAGCTTTTGAAGTTTATCACGGAATTTTGTATGTCATTACACCTTTGCGCAAATTTAAAAAAAAAAAAAAAAATGTTTTGCTGAATTTTAGTGCATGGTTTATATATGATTTTGCACTTCAAAAATATAAAGTCTCTCTAAATAAGGGATTGCTAGATATTGTAGTCTATACTAATATTTAACATTATCACAAACAAATAGGAAGCAAAAAGAGTGAGCTGTGGGAGATTTGCCATAAATCTGTAGGTCTTTTATGGCCTTCAATTAAGAATAAAAAGGGAGATAGTATCTAACAAAATTACTCGAAAACAACACCCTCATTATGATCTTCTAATAAGTTTAATTTTGCATTACAATTTTCATGCAGATACATGTATTTGCTCATTTTACTACTCATATCATTTGTATATTAAACATCATCAAGCTACATGATGGTATATGTCAGTCGCAGTGGCAAATTGTACAGACTTCAATTTCAATTAGATGTTGAGTATAATGTTACCTGAGGTTCATGATTCAAGGTTAATTGTATATAATGGTTAAAATTGTCTAAAGGGAAAGGGAAAGGAGAAACTTGCAAATTTTAAGAATGGTAACTAAGGATTAGTTCAGGTGATTATGCCCAACTTGGATCAGATAGTAAATCAATAAGAAGAAGACAACCTAGTATGGAACATAAAAGAAGAGTATTGTAGTATTTTAGGAAAAAGATTCTTTAGTCACGAGACTCGAAGCACTTCTTCGACTATTGGTGGATATTGAACCACATCTCCGTGATTGATAGAATATTTTGGAAGAATTTCGTATAAACATAACTTGGGTACTCTAAAGGTATCACTGTAAGGTCTATCTAAGGATGATGCACCTAAAGAAGAAATATTGGCAATCAACCAATGAAGTTGAATAATTATGATAATAATTTATGGAACTTGGACGGTATGATAAAATGATGGGAAAGGATAAGTGTGTACAGGACAAACAGCCACATTGTAAAGTTTTCAATAGGTAACTCACTATATAAATGAATTATGGACAACAAGATGTATGATCAGGTAATTTTATTATGTTGATAAGCAGATTACATTGGGTAGCTATCGTAATGAATATATTCAGGTATTACCCAAGTTTGGGAAGAGTAATGTATGAAATTGCATGATAACCAAGTAATGATCAACTTGGAAGATATAGGAAGAAATGTTGCTAGAAATGTTATAGGGATACCATGAGAAAAATTGTGTACATAGTGACAAAGAAGTAAGGTCAATTAATAGTGGACTTTCCATAACATTAAAAGAGACGAACTCAACGAGATAAGAAAATATTTCTTTGGATGTAGTGCTAATTATTAAACAAGTCAACATCGATCATATGCAATTGCATATAGCGGTAGTGGAATCCGTAAGCCAAAGGGTACATGGATGCAAAATCAAGGGATTTAAACAATGATGGTATCACTAGTAATAAATTTCACCAACATTTCCTTGGGAAGGAAGAATATATGACAAGGGATTAAGACTCAAGCTGGTAATTATGAAAATTAACGATGTACTTAGAAGATTATGCCATTGGTGTAAGTGATCAACTATCAAGTAAAAAAAAAAAAAAAAGTCAATATGATTATTGAAAAGAGATTGACAAAAACTTATTGATGATGATGTCATGATATCATATGTTTGATGTACATATGGTTCTTACACTTAGAAGGTTGGCAAGAATTTCAGGAAGGGTTCCTAAGATTATGTGTTGTCGTTTCTCCTTTATGTTCTAAGGACTTCGGGACGAAGCCCATTGTTAAGAGGGGGTGTATGTAGTGCCCACCCTAGTTTCCTGACTCTGATATGACATTATCTTGCATACTTTAGTCTATGAGTAACTCAGGCTGATGATCCAGAAACGTGACTCTATTATCAGCAAGTGTGATGGTTATGTATGTTCTCTATTAATATTATGATTACGATATAATTAATGGTTGTGTATTCTCTATTGATATCATGATGGTGATAGTAGTAAAGGATAGACATGGTTCTATTGACGCTACGATGATGATAGCCTTGATCTTATGTATGGTTCCATTAAGGTTATGATGATCCTAGCCATGATGGAGGTATCCCCTATGTTAGCTACTTAGAATAATTCTGGTTCACAATGAAGGGTGATGTGAATGACCAGGTGATGATAATTAATGCTATTATGACATTGACGAATCACTAAAAAACCTGGTTACTGATTATTATTGAGTATGGCAGGAAAACCACCAGAAGCACTCGCGCATGATGAGTTGACGACACCTGGTTTGATGAAAATTATATTATTTTATCTTTGAAATTCTAATCGATTTTGAAACCTGCTATATATATGGTTATCTATACTCTGATGATATGTTAATGGTTGCAGGCACAGATGAGTTGCTTGGCCGAATGACTCACATATGCGTGATGGGGTTGTACAGGTGGATGGAACTACATGGGA
>APFE031015306.1:0-41213 GCA_000404065.3 Pinus taeda
AATATGAAAGGACAATTCCTTGTCATATCCAAGACCAGTTCTGTGCTTGTTGTGGACAAGCTGTTCCCAAGGTCTGATAATGGGCTTGGGAAGTGCAGACTGAGTTTCTGCATCTGTATGTACAACAACTGCTTTATTTGAATGAATAGGAAAATTATTGACTTGTTGCTGATGGGTGGTTGTCTCAATGTTCTAAACAAAAAAAGGTTCAGAATGATGTCGATTTTGATGTAGCTCTTCTTGCTATAGCTGTGATTCAATTTGTAAAAAATATATCTTTTCCTTTGCATTTTGTAGACAGGCCTGAATGTCTGTGAGAGAAACTTTGCTGACTTTTAATGTATCATGATTAGAGGAATGTATCAGAGTTTTTAAGAACTCTAATATTTCAGTAATTGTAGCCATTTTTCTTCAATGTCACTTAAAAATTGATGACAACTGAGGCAACAGCAACAGAAAAATAATATTGTGCTCTTACTACAAGATCTTGTAAGGGCTTGTCAAGTGGCAACAATGTTGCAAAAATGGTTGATGGAGCAGGACCAGAGTAAGCTGGATGTTACCAAGTTAAACTACAATAAACATTTCTCGTCAAGCTACAATAAACATTAGTACAATTGGGCACATGGTAAATCAACCGTCCACAGTTCGTTTCAAGAATGAACTAGAGCGTAACATCACTATTAAACTGGGATATACCAATGCAAGAAAATATAAATGTGAAGATGAGCTCTGTCCTCAACTTCAAACTTCAGAGCATCTGGCTGCTATGGAAATCATGCAAAATCTCTACAAGAAACTGCTCCTAGAATGACTGCCAAAAAATGTCTTCAAAATTGCTTCAAATTCACTTCATAATGCTGATCACTTCACCAAAAATGATAGCGAGCTAAAACCCGCCAAACCCAGAATCCACGCAATATCGATCCATGTACATGTGCAAACTACTTTGCCAATTTACCACTCTAACCAGAGTATTTCACAACAATTTAAGATTGTATTTATTTGGATTTCAAACAGAGTTTGAACCACAACTCTACGCTTTTTCCAATGCTTCCAATAGCTATGATTTACACAATTGATTATTGTTTTAACGTGCTCCGCGCACCTTTTACCTCTGAGAGAGGATTATTCAAGCAGGAAGTCCCGACTTTAGAATTAAAATACTATGGCAATAATACTTCCGACTGTCTGTTTGGAGCCAACAATTACATACAGTTAGAGTAAAAGTCAACAATAGAACATACTGTATACCAGATATATCTAAGTCCTTATTAAGGCCGCCATTTAATATTCTTGACAAGTAATGGCCACCAGCACTCAGACTTTTCCATTTCTTAAATCTTTGCCACTACATAAGTATCTTTTTTGAGTTTCTATTTTATTACTTTTCCACATTTCATGAGGAACTTCTATTTTATTACTTGTCCACATTTCATGAGGAACTTCCGACGGTGAAGATGTTATGTTATGTGATAAGTATTTAAAGATCCCCAGAAATTTAGGTCTTTTAGCATCGCTTGAAACCCAAATATGTTCACACGTAGGTTAGTTAATTCACTCCCAAGCATATAAAAGCTTATTCCATGATATTATAATCTCATGATTTAAAAAGAATCCGAGCTTGTCTATCACATAGTGCTTTCCAAGCCATATTTATTAACGCACAGTGCTCTTCCTTAATTCTTAAAAGAAACAAACTGAGAATGGCCATGTGCATATATATCCATATATTCACTTACGTACCTGGGCAGCAAATCTTCTCCTTTCTTTGGAACCGATGCTGGTTATAGGCTACCCTTCAGTCTTAACAAAGACTCGTATATATATATATATATATGGCACCGACAAACCATAGTCAAGTTGGTATATATATATATAAATCGTCGGCTATGATTACAAGCGAGCAGCTATATCTCTTCGTTCCTTATACTGTTGTAAGTAGCAATCGACAAACAAAGACCTACGGTTTTATGAACTCATGGACCCTTAGACTCAGCAATGTATATATGCACAGTAAATTATATCTATCTGCATAGCAGATATATATATATATATATATATATATATATAATATATATATATATATATATATAATATATATATATATATATATATATGATGTGTAAATCCGCAACAACGTAACAAGGTGATTTCCGTCTTTCAGTCATGGAGGAAGCCGCAGCGTTTCAAAGAAGTAACTCAGCAACTCATGGGGAAGATACCACCAAGTTCGGGTTACATTCGGGATGGCGTGACTTCAGTTTTTGTAACACAGTTAAATACTCATATGATGCTTACGAAGTTCGAGTTACTGTTAACCTAGTTTTACAATTAAAATGATGCTTTAATATATATTCAAATCTAAATATCAACAAAACCTCAGCCTGAACATATACACTATCGATTACCTTCTGCGCTCCCTGTTTGTATCATATTCCTCGAATAACAGATCACAGTCATAGACAAATTCCTTTTGTAGTTAGATAGATACGTAGGAATATCTGCATATAGGACGAGTCGGTGCAATGCAGTGGGGTTGCAAGACTTGGACGGATTCCAAGTTCGAGTTACCTAGTTCGAGGAAGAGCGGCTTCACAGGTGATGAGAAGGCTCAGTGTAACAGGTGCGGCGTAACAGAAGGGGCAAAAGACAGCGCCAATAGAGGAGTCAGGCCTATACCATGTTAGACCTATAGCTTCAGGTACGCGTTACACACTTTCAGAAATTAGGTATGCAGCTTTAGGCAGGCAGGCGTTTCCTTTCCTTCAGTCGTTCTTGTCAGGCAGCCTTTCTTGTCATGCAGCGTTTAGACCTGGCAGCGGCTGTGGAGAGGGTAGGATTTTATATATGGAATATGGCAGACCGCAGGTACAGCGCAGGGATGGCAGAATGACTAGGCCGACACTATTCAAGGCAACTCAGATCAGTTGCTCAGGGAAAACGGGCCACACATCATGGCTCTGATACCATGTTAAACAGACATGGTGAACGAGAGAGAATATGAAAGATAAAGCATGCATTGCATTTTTATTAACAATAGATGTACATTTATAGTACAATATGGTGACCGTTGGGATTCACATCCCAAGGTCCCTTGGACTACTTAGTCTGTTTAGCTTCCACACTAACCCATTTAGGATTAGGTGTCCAATAGATGTGTCAGACACGTTAGTGGTGGACATGTTCACGCATGACCCCCTCATGTTGATGGTTTTGATGAGGGATCTATTCTTTTAAACCCAAACATTCCAATGAGAATTTGATATATCATGGATTCCCTGGAAGTTGCTGAAAGAGGACACCATGGTGATGGTCAATAGGTCCTCAAAAATTTACTTGTCAGCTACTTATGGAAGTAACAACATGCCAAAGATCTTGCCTCTCTTAAAGGGTACCAAAGCCGACACTCAAATCAACCACCTTCGCCGGTCTCTACGTCAACTATCCTGCTTCTTCGACATCTCCTTCCCTCCATTTCCACTCTCCCCCACTTCCTCTAGCACCCAATATGGAAATGATTCTCCCTCCATATCGCTCACTTCCTCCCCCGGCCCCCCAATGTCCAGACTAATTATTCTCTACAACGTGGTAAAACAAGAAGGGATCCTTCGACTCAACAAGTTTAGCAGCATGGTCAAGCTCTAGTTCAACAAGTTTCAATTCCTTGCATTTGTCTCAATGTTGAGGAACCTTTGGAAGACACTACAACTCAATGGTATACAAACAATGTGCTAGATGGCTCAACATGCAAAGCTAAGAAAATTGTTTAATTTGTCTTTGTTAATGGTTTCTATTCTCAACTCTCAAGCAAATAATCATGGATATTTTTGCGTCTTAGTCAATAGTTTTGTTAGGCACCTTCTCTAGCTCTGTTTAAGTTCGTTATGTCAGTCAACAATGTCGTTTGCTATTAAGTTCTATTGGAATCCTAGTTCCACTTAGCAACCTTTTATTTCCCCATGTTGGGAAGTTCGTCCCAACCCAGATCTCACTGGCATCATGATAGTCCCATAAATTTTCTACATCATTTTTTATAATATGAAGTTCTTGACTTGATTACAAAAATGAAATATAATATAATATGTCAATTCTATCATTATCCAATATATGTTAATAAAAAAAATTATTTTTTTTACTTAAGTATAAAAGAAAATCTAATTATAAATAAACTAGCCTAGATCCATCTTAACCCTAGATCTAGGCTAGTTATATAATACTATATAACATTTATATTTGTCTCTATGTGTATCTTTCTTATTTTCTCTCTCTATCTCACCCCAAAACATGGAGAGAGTCTCTCCTTATCCATCTCTCTCCCCCTCCCTCTTCCTCTCTACCTCTCTCTCTCTTCTCCTTCTCTCTCTCTCTCTTCATCAGCTCTCTCTCTCTCTTCCTCATCTCTCCTTCTCCCTCTCTCCCCCCATCCAACTCCATCTCATTCTCCTCTCTTGAGTCCTCTCTCTCCATTTCTCTCCCACCTCCCTCTATGTCTAACCCCATCTCTCTCTCTCTCCAACTCTATCACTATCTCCCTTCTCTCCCTATCTTCCTCCCTCCGACCCCTCCTCCCCCCTTCACTTTGCTTTGTCATCCTGTGGATCCTTAGTTAAGATGGATCTATGTTGGTTCTTACTAATAATATTTATATTATATAACTTTTACATCTTTAAATATAAAAGTATTTTCATTTTTAATTTTATTAAAACCTTAATCGAAATTTCTATGGGAATATTTCATGAAGATAGAAAGCTTAGATATACCTCAAAAATAATTATAACATTTTTCCTTTTAGCTTCAATTAAAAAAATGTTATAAAATGTTATAAAATTAAATTATTGCTATTGTGAAATAAGTTATGGTTTTTGGGCATGTTGTATTGATAAGCCATGGTATTGGCCAATGGTATTGTAACAAATCTTATTTACAAGTTAATAATATCCATGGTAAAGTGAGTGTGAATATCCATGGTTAAGAATCTTGTCATATAGTTAAAAAATATTTTGATTGCACAAAATAAGTTATGATTTTTTAGCATATGGTATTGATAAGTCTTGGGATCACCATGCTATTATAACAAATGTTATTCACAACTTCATAATATTAACGGAAAAATGGTGTGAATAATAATGATTAAGAATCTTGTGATATTGTTATAAAATATTTTGATTGTGAAATATGTTAGGTTTTCCGTAGATGTGGTATTGATAAAACATCGTATTGGTGAATGGTGTTGTAATAAAGCTTATTTGCAAGTTAATAGTATCCATGGTAAAGTGGGGATGAATATCCATGGTTAAGAATATTTTCATATTGTTTTAAAATATTTTGATTATGAAATAAATTATGTTTTTTTCGATATATGGTATTGATAAGTCATGGTATTGACCCATGGTATTGAAACAAAGCATATTTTTTACAAGTTAATGATGTCCACAGTAAAGTAAGCGTCAATATCCATGGTAAAGAATCTTGTGATAACTTGTGATATTGTTATGAAATATTTTGGTTGTGAAATAAGTTATGGTTTTTGGACATGCAATATTGATAATCCATGGTATTGGCCCATGGTATTGTAACAAAGCCTATTCACAAATTAATGAAAAAATCAAAATATAACAAATGATTTTTATTATTAATCACTTTTAATTTTTTTTCTATTTTTTAATGAAACTGACATTTAAAATTGTTTACATACTTCATTATATACTGAAAAGTCAATTAAAATAGTCACAACTAACGCACATATAAAATAGAAATCCTTTTCCACACACAATATAAAACACCCGACCTTGTCACACATAATATTTCATTGAAACAATCCTTTCCACTTGAGCTTTCTAGAGAAATTATATTTTATCATATCAAATGTAATAAGTTATTTGATCTAGATATAGAGTTATTCCATCATTATTATTTTATTGATTTATTGAGATGTAAAGTCTTCAGTTTAATTATGCCTTAAGGCACTCCTATGGGAAGAAATTCAAATTCCCGAGTCTGCCACTCTTTACCATTGGCCATGGTTAGATAGACTGTGATTGTTAGACTATTGAAATATTTTGGAACATTTGTCAACCACCTGAACTGTAAACATTCATATTCCTTTATTTACAATGCCTCTTCCTTCCACTCCGCCTAAACTGTAAACATATTCCTTTATTTTCACTGTCACTTCCTTCCACCGCACCTAAACGCTGGTTGTGGGAGCTTCCTGTTCTCAGTGGAAGATGATTTATGATTTTTGAATTGAATGCGGGGCCACTGTCGACAATTGCGCTGGGGGGTCTGACATTGATGGGCCAGAACCTGGCCCTTAACTGTGGCAGAGAAAGGCTTCTCAACTTTTGCATAGCTATTAGCAAGTCACGAAACGCTAGAGTGGTGAAGTCATGTGGATGAAATCTGGAACGGTGGGAAAGGCAAGTCGCTTACAAGGGTTTGTTGTATTTGGGAAGGTTTTGTTGTATTTGGGAAAGACAGGTCGCTTACAAGTGAGTGAAAACATTGAAGCCTGATACTTTTTCTCACCATTGAGCAAATAAGGAGTGCAGAGGACCGGAAATAACGGACTTACCGATATTGAATCCGAAAGTGGGGGTGGTGGGTTAAAATCCTTTGTGAGATGGAAGTCCTCTCATATTGTTCCTTCTCATCTTCCATGCAAGCAAAGTTTGCAATACACTCATTCAATTGGGCCTTCAAGGACTCCATTTCAGCATTCAGATCTCCAATTTTCTGCCTCAGTAACCCTCTTGCAGTGACTATCATCTCAAGTTTGGATTGCATTTCCACAAAAGTTCCTTCCAAATTTCTCTTTTCAGCATCCCGCAAATGGTGATCCTCTTATGTTTTTTCAACTAATTCCTTTGCCCTGACCATGAATTTATTCAATTTAAATTCCAATTATTTCATTTCTGCTCTCCATTGGACTAAAACTCTCTCATTCTCCACAGAGGTTGCTGATAAAGAAGCCTTTTCTTCTCGTGAACCCTTCAATTCTATAACAAGGTGTTGATTCAGTACCCACAACTTGGATATCTCATCTTCAAAAATCTGAAAATCTTTGCCTTCCTTCACAGTGGCTTCAGCATTTTTAAAGCTGGAAGGCCTTCTACAATCCCAGCTAATGTTGCACCCTCGGCTTCAAACCATCTTGTTCCACAATCAAACAGGAAAAAATATATTACAAAGTTAGTTTTTGCGGTGTGGTGGAAGCGTGAAGAAAAATAGTCATAATAATTATGCCTTCAATATCAGTTGTTTGTTTAATTAGAGTGCATTTGTTTGTTTAATTAGAGTGCATATAAATAAATAGATAATCAATCAGCCATCCTTAAGTTGATTGCAGAATTTTGAAATATTCTGGGATTTCACGGACATGGTGCAGTCAATTTTTTTACTGAGCCCATGTCCGCCAGATCCCAGAATATTCTGGGAATCTGCAGTCTCACCGTAATCAATCTTTCCGGCAACCTATTCATATAATTAGGCTGACCAATTATAATTATAATTTCTATTTTTAACTCAGACATTTTAAACTCATTTTCATGATATAACATTACATGGGTAATAAAACAATAAGACGGTAAAACAATCTCTCTTATAGGCTATCTTCAACCCCTTGGACATTAAAATAATTTCTTTCTTTCTTTGTTATAAATTAACTATTTTATATCTTTTGATTAGGATTTTATTTAGAGATGGGTATTAAACCTCACTAGAATCAATCATTTTATATTTTATGGGGTGGTTTTTATTTGGACCTTGATATAAGTATTTTTTCATTTTTTTTTCTTGGGAAGCAATGCAATAAATGGTGGCTCTCTTTTGCACAGTTACCATTAAGTATAATTTTCTTTAAAAGACATCATGTAACCATATGCTTGTGGGTAAAATATGACCTACATCTAAAACCTATTTACTCATGTTCAATTTTTATTTCTAAGCAATTTTTGTCACATCTATTAGATTCCCTTTAGGAGGCCTTCAACTTTCTTAAATTAAATTTTGAAAGATATTTGTCAATGGTGACCAAAGAATTAAGCCCTAAAATGCAAGGTTAATTAAATTTGCAAAGATATTTATCAATGGTGACCAATGAATTAAGCCCTAGAATGCAAGAGTATGTTTGAGAACCTAAACAAGATTAGGGATATAAGTGAACAATTATGTGGAGAAACTAAAAGACAAAATCCAAAACCCATGAGCAGAGGACTTGAACAAAGGATTCGAGGTTTTTGTCTTCCATATAATTGAATTTCACTAGGAAAAGTTAGTGTATATATATATACTTCCTCCAACAATAAGGGTTTCCAAGGATATGTTCAACCCATTTATGGAGGTCCGAACATTGAGGCCAAATTCGAATAAACTTAGAAATCATCCCATAAGAAATGAAATTTGAACATCAAAATCGCTTCATCATGAAAGTAAGAAGACACACATGTATACCTAGGGGTTTTCAAGTGTAGGTTCAACCCACTTATAAAAGACCAAAACATTGAGTCCAAATGCCATAAACATGAAAATCATCCCATAATGAATAGAATTTGTTCATAATCACTTCACCATAAAGTGAGACTACAAGAGTTTATGTTTCTTTCTCCACGATAAAGTGGCTAGTATAGAATTTATGGAACGGACCCTAGACCATGAAGTGACCACATTTTTAAAGGATTTAGGAGGGAGAAGCGAGATTTCCTTAAGAAACATGAAAATGAATTATGAGAAACCAAAATAGGAAACAATACTTATAATGAAAAAGTACCAAGCTTGATGTGGTCTTAGAGTAGCTCAAACTAAAACCTTAACTTGCAACATTAGATAAATAGAACATAGAATTTCATGGCTTAGGCGAGTTAAAGAGAAAAATCAAATTCAAATATGCTAAAAAACATAAAATAAATCCATACAAGTGAACCCTAATTGAAGAGAAAACCTAACAATAAAAAGAAAATTTCCATGATAAAATTGAAACACTATTAGGTATTAATGCAACTTAGACTAAAAGATTATGTTGTCTTAGAGTTGGAGCAAAGAAGCTCATGAATTAGGCAGGGTTAAAGAAAAAGGATGAAGGGATGGAACTAGGAAAAAAATTTCAATAGATGCCTTGAAAAAGATAGATAAAACTCAAGAAAAATAAAAGAAATTAAATGAACATTCAATCTAAGATGAAGGGATGGAACTAGAAAACAACTACAATAGATTCCTTGAAAAAGATAGATAAAATTCAACAACGATAAAAGAAATTAAATAAACATTCAATCTCAGAGATAGTCTCACACCATCATCTATACCATTAGGGATAAATAACATAATAATTTGTTATAGATACCATGATAAATATATTATGTCCACATTAAAATTTGCTTGATAACTTAGCTTACCCTAACTACAAATGTTTAGTTCATGAAGTTTTCACACTTTAGGAAATATGATTTAATGATCCAGATTTGGAAAAAATAAATAACTAAAAATGACAATATTACAATTGTGATGATGTGAAGGGCTCCTTGTATTTATATGCCACACTATGTCATAATGGTTGGGAGGGGGTGTCTCGATGCAAATGCCCTAGGTTTAAGCCTTTTCATATGTAGAAGTCACACACGCATGTGTGTGTGTGTGTGTGTGTGAGAGAGAGAGAGAGAGAGAAAGAAGAGGTTTGACTTCTTGGAATTGGTTTCCCTGCATCGATAAATGGGCCTAAAATATGTTTGAAAAATCAAATTCATTTAAGTGGATGGGAATAGAATACTTTAGACTTTTTTAAATTTGTGTTAAGCCACTTGTAGTTTGCTGAAAAAATTTGTGTAAGTTGTATCTTTTCCAGAATTAATTCTCTGCTAGCCTTCTTATTGACATACTGTCATGGAATGAGCTTGCAAACCTAAATTTCTCAAATAACAGATTCTCAGGCCCTATTTCTAGAGAGGTATGGGAGTTGCAAATTCTTACATATATGGATATTTTTGTTAATGCCTTGACAAGAGAAATCCCTACTCAAATGGGCAATTTGAAGCTTAATAAATTCAAATCCTAGGCTTCGTAGCAATGATGGTCTTAAAGGGTTTAAATCTCGTTCTGACATGGAGGATAGGAGGAGAAAAAAAGTGTATTAGTTGGGCATGGTTTCTCCCAACACTGTTTGGTTTGGCTGGGGTGATTTTTGTGTTAGGAATGACCTTGTTTTATAGAAAATATCGTCAATACAATAAAGCTAAAGTTAAAGATTCTTGGTGAAGCAATAAGTCCCCCTGGATGCTGACAACGTTTCACCGATTAGGTTTCAAATAATATGGAATTTTCAATTGAATAGATGAGGAAAATGTGATTGGAATTTGTGGATCGAGAAAAGTTTACAAGGCCAAACTCAGGAATGGAGAAACTGTGGCCATCAAGAGGTTGTGGAACATTGGATACAATGAAGGCTCCACCTCCTGCAATGATAATGGATTCAAGGTAGAAGTTGAAAATTTAGGAAAGAATAGGCATAAAGACATAGTCAAACTCTGGTGTTGTTGTTTCAATGACGATTCTACGCTTTTGGTATCCATGTACATGCAATATGGAAGTTTGGGGGATCTCCTTCATAGCCCCAAAGATGATGACCTTAATTGGCATACACATTACAAATTTAGAAATAACTCTTTTAATGAGAAATTTTTTTGACAGTTCTTGGATGTCGAAAAGGCAGTCGTCATTTCCCAGTTCGGAGAAGACTTAAAGCTTTCTACATGAACTATTTAAGGCTTAAACAATTTACTTCATAGTTTGTAACTCTGAAACAACATACGAGACATGTCACAATCGAATGTTAAAGGTGATTGATTTTTCAATCAAATTTAAATGTTATTGAATTTTCTGTGAAATTTATCGTTTCTCACTTTGCAAAATTTAAAGAATCATAGGGATTACAATTTTTGAGGGTTGAATTATGCAGCATACCTTTCATGTCCTATCCTTAGTTTATGAAATTTGAAGTGCAAAGTTTGTGACTGAAATCTTCGTTTCTCTTATGTATGATTTCCTCTACCCCTAATTATGGAAGAAAACCTTTGAATGTCCTCCATTTCTCTTCCATCATTAGTCCACTTAGTATAATGTCTCTCACCCAAGTAGTCCATCTGTTGAATGCATTGAGAGAGTCTCCATGATAGCCATGGTTTTGGTGGCTTGGAGCCACAATGTCCATCCAAGCAAGTATTCTATATAAATTTTATCATTTTGGTATACAAATCTATTAGAGTAAACACATATATAAGTATCCAAGCCAGTACTGTGAATCATTATTTATTGCCCATAGTTTGAAATCTACCAGGCTACATGGGAATACTAGATCCTCTCCTTTATGTATCCTGTATTTGTTCAAGTAAAATAGAGCAATGAATTCTCTTATGCCCATATTTGTCATCCTAGAAATTTTGATTTTTAATTATGTCCTTAAGTTGGCCTAATGATAAGAACTGTTATATCGCTATATTGTCATTGATCAAATGGTTTTTTCTATTTCCTTTTCAATCTTGGTGGGATGCAACTTTGGATTGCATCTAGCAACATATATAGCTTTCATAATTTGAGGGTTTGAAAAATTATTGAATAGGCATTTCTCTATGCAAATTGAATGAGGTAAGGGGAATGGGGAAGTTGGTATATTTTTCATTGTCAGACTATCTTCTCAAGACCATTTAATAAATGACAATGTGAGCCGAAACATATAACATACCTACATGCAGTCCACATATTAAGTGCTACAGATATTGAAAAGTAGCAGAATCTAGAAACTAAGATGAATAAAACCCAAACCCTTACTTGGAAGGAGGTTGGGGAGAGGAATGATAGCCTAAATTTTCAGGAAATCTAACATTTAATGCAATCAATAGAAAAAAAGTGAAATTTTACTGAAAAAAACTTATTGCAGCAAATGATAGTCTTCAAGTATGTGGTCAATGATAAGGTATGTTGGAAAAGAAAACAATACTTTCGGGTGGAGGAAAGTTGTGCTAAATTTTTTCAATGGATCGAACCTACGTCTTGCGCAAGGCTTTTGGTAAGCATCCCCAGCAAACTACAACTATCTCAGTGGTTTTGAGATGGGAAGCTCTCTCTGACCATTCTGATGGGTGGAGTTACAAGAGCATAAAATCCGGCTGTTATGCAATAGGGTTATTGTATGTAAGGTATTGAGGAAGCATTCAACATATATAGGTCAAGATTTGTATCGATGAGATGGATGAATATTTAGTTAATTATTCAATTGAACCCTATGAATTAGTGTCCACCTATACTGAGACTTCACCTCAACATAACCATAGGGTCACCAGACGCGACGGTTTACCAACTTCGCAAGTTGTCAAGTCTAGGGTTTTTCCAGATCAGGTCTTTGCATGCCCCACTTCATCTGTTTTTGGCAATACCCTTTTCACTGGTCAGGGCTTTAGTCCTATAGTTTCACAATGGAGCAATTCTCACAGTCTCTCACTCATATACCAATTTCGTTGCCATCGTCGGTCCAATTTCTGGAGTACTACATAAACCCTACCTTTTCTGTCAATTTTGGTGGGAAATCATCCCACCATGAAAGCTAAATTGATGTCGTGCTTTGCATCTTGAACTAAACTTCTCCAAAGTTTAATTTGTCGCAAAAGTTGGACATGTATCGATTCATGAGCCCATTACCCCAGATCAGAACATTAGGGTTTCACTTCCTGTGTAGACTTCTGGTTGTTTTGAGGGTTAGCTCACCTTCGAATTCTCACATACAATATTGTGGCATATCCAGAGATGGTAACCAACAGAAGAAATGGAATAAATCCAAAAGTACCAAGGTCAGAGAAAGAGGTAGACTACTAGTATTTGGTGAAGGTATCAAACTGGATGAAGTTATGGAAATGATAGATTGCATGTTGGTGGGTAGGGTTTGTGTTAGAAAATACACATCATCTCGGTTGAAGAAATCAAATATAGAAATTTGGGGACAAATTATGGATAGCCTATTGTCAGTGGTAACTATGACCATGGGATGGTTTGCATTGAGATTTCACAGGCAAAAACATGCCTCCTGGGTCATGACTAGGTATTGGCCCATTGAAATGATGCCCTAAAATGTTGAAGAGATGGTTTCCCCTTTTTGATCCCATGTGAGAATAGTTGGGATCCAACCCCATATGGGTCAAATTGCCACGTTTAGCTCTATAATTCTAGACAAAGGATGTATTTAGGTGGATTGGGAATGAATTGGGGATATTTCTTGAGTATGATAAATATTTTTTAGAGACTATAAAAATGTCTTATACACACATTTTGGTCCATCTCGACACCAAACCGATACCGGTGGAGAGTCTGAAGTTTCAATTGTAGAGTATCATTAGACTACATAAATTGGACTATGAAGGGGTCCCTTTTCATTATGGATGGTGTCATGATGTTGGACATCTCTACAAAGAATGCCTTATGATTGCCAAGGATAAGATAGAAGATGACATACCGGATGGGAAATCTCGACTCAGGACAGGCACTGAAGCCGCAAACCATATGCGAAAATCGAGCTCTATTTGTTTTCATAGAAAGAATTCCATGGAAAAAGTGAAGTAAGACTTTGTTACTCAGCCTCCAGCCTCGAGGGTTACTCAAGTGGGTGCATCTACAACCAGCCCCCCTCTAGGTATTGTCTCCTCTCTAACATCTCTTTCAACAAATTGTTTAAATGAGACTTCTGAATCCCCTTTGTTTCAAAAAATTGCAAGCCCTCTTTCTCTTTGTCATTTTACTTCTATATCATGTGCCTCGATCTCCATATGTTCTTGTTTCTCGGCACCCTCTCCCTCCATCGCTATAATTTTGATAGAAACTACAGCTATTAGGGATGATAACTCATCAGATTCCAATACTAGCCACAAATATAAACTACGAGCTCTAGCTAAACCTTATGTTGTCATGGGTCGAGGCCTTGGCTTATCAACTCATCTAAATTTGCCCAAGACATCACATGGAAGACAATCTTATATCTCAAAAACCATCCAGAAGGTCAATATGGATGTTGCTAAAGGTAGGAAATTATCACTTGGAGGGGTTCTTAGAGAAATAGGCAACCGGACCCGATTTCCAAATGAAGTCACTATATTTTAATTGTAGAAGGTTAGGTAACCCTGCCAAGAAAATAGCCCTTAGAAGACTATTAGAATTAGAAAAGGATGATGTGATATTCCTTCAAGAGACTCTTGGGATCAACTCACATATTTGTTCGCTTATGGAGGCATTGCGATTGGGCTGGACTTTCTATGCCTTAGATGTACAAGGTAGATTAGGACGCATTGTTTTATAGATTGTAAATCGATGAAGTTTGTGAATGTATGGGGGAGGGAAGGAGTCCTAATGGCATAATGTTTCTCAAAAGAATTTGGGATGGATATTAAAATTGTTAATATCTATGGACCCCACAACAACTATGTAGAATTTTGGGAATCCCTTATGCACTCCTCGTTATTAATAAAGATAACATAATCCTTGTGAGTGATATCAACTTCTCCATGGGACATGTTGAATCTTGGGACAATCAAGCACATATAGACAACCTCTCGAATTTTTCATCCAGATGTTAGAGTCAAATAATCTCATTGACATACCTGTAGTGCGTATCCAGCCAACCTGGAGAAACCAAAGAATTGGTGATGGCATGTTAGCCATAAGGATCGATCAATTTCTTATCAAAGAGTCTCTGATGAAAAAATTTGATATGATCCGGCAATGGGTTGGGTTGGGAGGCATCTCAGATCACTTTCCAATGTACTTAGAAATTTTGGGATTATCCCCAAAGCCTAAGGCCCCTTTTAAATTTAACTCAACTTGGTTAAGAGATGAAGAATTCCATCAAATTGTAAAATAAACTTGGCAAGCAAACCCATTGAGTGAAGACCAATTGGTTTCTGAACCTTTTTCTAGAAACATGAACCTAATAAAGAAAAGGATGATAGGTTGGGAAAAGACCAAGAAAAACAGGGACGAAGAAACTCTCAGAGACATTGAGGATGAACTTCGCAAGTTAGAAGATCCAGTCAGTGGTGCACATGCAACAATGGAAGAAAAATCTCATATTGTTCATCTAGAATATGAGAGGCTCAAGATTTTGAAGGATAGGGAAGAAAATCAGAGGCTTAAGAGAAGAGCCATATGGTTGCAATATGGAGATGAGAATACCAAATTCATTCAACAGTTCACCAACGTCCGAAAAGAAATCAACACAATCTAGGTGCTCGAAGATGAAGAAGGTTCATCTATTCAATCTTTCAGAGGTCCTACAAAATTGGGCATATCACATTTCAAGCAATTATTTAAAGCACCTCACGAGGCCACACCAGCAGAAATTATAAATATTGCAGGACTTTTTCCCCGTTTTGTAGTTGAGTAGGTAGCTAAGGAATTAGATGGGTTGGTGACTATGGGAAAATTGGAAGTTGTGCCTAAATGGGTTACAAAAGATAAGAGTCCTAGCCTGGATGGCTGGCTTGTGGAATTATACTCAGCCTTCTTTTATCTGATTGGACATGATCTTCTCAAGGTCATTGAGGAATGTTGGGTGAATCACCGAATGTATGATGATTTTAATACAAGTTGTATTCCTTTATCCCAAAATCTTAGAACCCCAAATCCTTCAATGACTTCTAACCCATCTCTCTTTGTAATTGTATCTACAAGATCATGGAAAAAATCATTGCAAACCATATCAAGCCTATCCTTTGCAGCATATATCACAAGAACAATTCACCTTTTTACAAAATCGCCAGATCCATGAAGCTATAGGTATTTCTTAGGAAGGAATGCATTCTATGGAAACAAAACAATTGAAGGGTGTGATATTGAAAATTGATTTATCGAAGGCTTTTGACAAAACTAGTTGGTTATGTTTGAGGATGTTACTCACTCATTTGGGTTTTCCTCATGCTTTTATCAACTGGATAATGTGTTCTATATCTATTGTATCACACAACATCCTCGTCAATGGGTCCACTTCCAATTTCTTTCATGCAAAACATGGACTCAGGCAGGGCTGCCCATTATCTCATTACTCTTTCTATTAGTAATGGATGGTCTGAGTAGATTAATCACCAAAGATAAGAATCAAGACAGAATTAAAGGTGTTAGAATAACAGACAACATCATTTTGTCACATCTCTTATTTTTGGATGATATCATCATCTTCTTGAATGGAATGACTAATGACTCTTATGTGTTTAATACCAAACTTAATTATTTTTCAAAGCCACTGGAATGGTCAACAATCAAGAGAAGTGTATATTGAACACTTTTGGATGTTCTCAATTCAAAATTGACTATGCTCCTCAAAGGTTTCCATAAACTATACTCCTTTTTGAAGATGAACTTAACTATCTAAGATTCCACCTCAAACCCAACAGCTACAGAATTTCCAATAAGACGTGGCTAGTAGCTAAGGTTGAAAAATAATAAATATCTGGCATCATCGATGGTTATCTTGAGAGGGACACATTGTTCTTATCAAATAAGTATTAGATGCAATTATTGTCTATTGGATGTCCTTGTCTTGGATCCCAAAAAGAATTATATCCAGAATTCAACAGTTAAGTTGCAAGCTACTATGGAGAGGTGACAAGGAATGTAGACCATTTGCATGTATAAAATGGGAACAAATTGCATTACCAAAGAAATGGGGAGGTTGGAGAATTAAGAATCTGGCTTGCTTTGCCAAGGCCCTTACAGTGAAAATGGGATGGAAGTTACTCTCCATAAAAAAATATCTGGACGGAAGTAGTCATAAAAAATCACATTCACCCGTAGTGTATTGATGATTGGATCAGGAGCCCCAACTGGAATATATCTGCTATATCAACAATTTGGCAAGCTGTTTTGAATTCTATTCGATACATTCATTCCATACTAGCTTGGAATGTTGGAGTCGGCACAAAGGTTCACATCGGGATGATGCTTGGTCTGGCAGTGGAAATGCTCTTATTCTTCTGCCTAATCTCATCACCATTTGGATATATATGGGATAAGGACACTAAACCAGATCATAGATTCTAGCAATTCTACCATTCATGTTTAAGCTTGAAAATATACACTGAACTTAGGCATCCCAGATAGATGGCATCAAGAATGGTCTACTTATACCAATTCACTCTCAGAAGCTTATATTTGGATTCAGGATAGGGAGGATGAATTAATCTAGGCCATATCTCATTAAGGTAATTACTCTGCAAAAGTAGGCTATCCTTTTATATACGCAGATCATGAACCCCAAAATCCTATTTCATGGTGGTGTCCACTGTGGAAGTTAAAAATCCCTCCCAAAGCCAAGTTTTTTATGTGGTGTTTGCTTCACAACAAATGGCCTACAAGTGACATCTCTCAACGCTGTTCCTTCAAAGGTCCCACTTGGTGCATTCTTTGTAGATGTTGTTCAGAAAGTATTGATCATTTATTTCTACAATGTGAGCTTGTCAACCAATTATGGAATAAGATATATGAATCGATGGAAATTCCATATGGATGGGTGGGATAATTTGTTTGTAATGCATGGGAATCCTAGTGGAATCAGGTCCACCATACAAAGCTTCGTAACCTTCCCCTGCTAGTATGATGGAGTATATAGGTTGCTCGAAATAAACTCATTTTCGAGGACAAGGCACTTGAATGGAAATTATCAATATCCCATATTATGGATCCATATAATTTGAACTCAGATGATGACACTAAGAAACAACGTAGGAATATCGTTGCTAAAACCATCGACAAATCTATACCATGGGCTTATTTTGATGGGTCATCTCAACAACAAGGTTACGACAGTGGGGCCATCTTATATCTCAGTGATGCCCATTATTATAAAATGATTATGGGTTTATGGAGAGGCACAAACATTTATTCTGAACTCAATAGCCTCAGACTCCTCCTTATTTTTTTCTTTTGAGAAGGGATGCCAACAACTTCAGATTTTTGGCAATACCAAACTTGTTATCAATTGTTTCAATCTTCAAGCTGAATGTCACGTGCACACAATCAAAAATTTATTGGAATAAATCTATGCTATTAAATCAAGTTTTGACTATATTTCTTGTCGGCCCATCTACAAGGAGAGGAACCATTTTTTTGACTTCCCTTCTATGTAAGTTGCGCAACAACCTCCTACTAATTGGTTGATAAATGAAGAACATGGACATGATTTTTACCAGTATTATCATAGGCCTTTCATGGAGCAGCATCAGCAGAGAATACCTATGCCTTATACATAGATCTTCGATATAAAAAGCATGAAGCTCCATAACTCTTACCAACTTTCATTACAGTTCGATAAATAGTCAGTGGATAGGTTGTATGGTAATAAAAATGTAATAAAAGAGTAAAGGGTTCTTAGTGATAGTGTCTACTCACTTCGATTCCTAGCGAAATGAATTAGTTGTTGGGTAGGCAACACCCCCTCGATCCCCTAATACCCTTCTCCTAAACTAGTGTTGTAGTTTCCTCTACTTTTGCCTCACTAGTATTGTGCATACTATATCTTTGACAATTTCTTTTTGTTAGTAGTTTGATTTTAGTAATAGCCTATTCCACCACTTGAGAGAGTAAGAGTTAGATTTAGCTATGTTTAGTTACTAACTTTCTAGGAACTTATTCTATTGACAAGCATTAGTCCTAGAGCAGGCTGTGTTAACCCCTATTGGTAGAGGGTAGATCTAGAGTTCTACGTATCAGTAAACTTCACATATATATCCTTCACGTATATGTCCTGTATGGAAATGAGCATTAGAGGTTTGAGTTATTTTTCGATTTCAAGTTCTTTGTAGTGCCTTACTTATGTGCATGCCTTGTGTTAATCACCCTTTATTTGTGAACTTTGCCCCACATTGTTGGACGGGCATTCCACAACACTTGCTACTTTTATGGGTGAGTATTTTAAAACTCAACCGACAAAGGTTATTTATTTCTCACCCATAAGCCCCCCACAAAATAAGAAAACAAAAACAGTACGAGGGATGAGTCACTCAGTTGTTATGGCCAAGGTGCGCGAGGTGTCACGCCCCTAAGCCTACGGTGGTCTTTCAACCGTGCTGGCGAGGTGTAGCACCACCGAACACTTTCTTTTTAACAATACTTGTGCACATGGACTATGCCTAATTCACAACCGTCTACTTAGTTTGTGTTTCACAACCAAGTATAATATGCAATTAACCTTTATATCAATGAACACCCATACTTATTCATTATCCACAACAATTATAAAATAACAACAATTGCACGATATAAACAGGAGGGACAACTCCCCGTAATGTGAGTCTGCCCAACAATATATTAAGATTATCAGTTTACAATATACAAGCGTGTCGTGGCCGAACCAAGTCTCACGCTTAGTCAAATTTACAATGAGAGGCAACCCTGCCTTTTACAACATTGTGCACCTCTTGCATGAAGGGCAGTGCTCACCCGAGCCACCTAAATCCCTTTGCCAAGTCCTACACAAAATCTGCAGCTCAGAACTCTCCCGGGCACACCTTGCCCAACCTTCGACTGAACCACCAAGTGCGAATTACTTCTGTGCATTCTACAAGTCTAGCGCATGAGCTATGTGCTTTACCCCTTGTATTTCTGTGCACTCTAGACTTGCACACTTCCTTAGAGCGAAGTAGCTTGAGATGAGTTGATCCAAATGAGCTCCAACGTATGTGTATATATATGCAAGTTAGTGTGGAACCACTTGTGGGTGGTGGCACTCCAGCCGACCCCCAAATGTAGGCTAACACACCCCTTACAACCTTCATTCAAGTCGGCCTTGCCACTGCAAGCCAACCACCAAGGGTGGGTATAAACCTCGCACTTCATTTCATCATTTCTCCAATTGTCGTAAGTCTGTTGTCCTTCTGTCGCATTTCAGCCTTTCGTCGCTTCTCCGTTCAGCGTGCACCTGTCGTGCACCCACACACCCGTCGTCCACCCGTGCGCCCATCGGGCACGGTGACTCGCCCAGCGCTCGTCGCGTTCACGCCCAAGGACCTTACATCCTCCTCCACCTAAAATCATTGTCATCCTCGTCAACATACCATCCTGGTAACCATCCACCAAGACCATCCATGATGTCAACTCCTCCTCACATATAGCAAACATCCTTGCAACATATGTAGGACTCCATCTCCACCATGTTTCATCTTAGCAACCAACGGCTACCAAGATAATCCATACAAAAGTATGTCATAGATGTCCATGATCATCGACCACCTGCCACAATATCTCCATGTTGCGCTTCACCATGGAAGGCTGATCCTTCCAACATCAAGCTACATGTCTACTGCAACAATGTGTCAACTGCATCATGTGCATCATCTCCACCGTGTGCAAAACTGCCCACGATATGTCAACAAGTGTCAACACACCTCAACCATGTGCCAAGATCTCATCGCAACAATATGTCATATATCGGAAGTCCTCTCAATCCATGACAATCAACCATCATGTCACAATCTCCACATGCTACTCCCTCATGGAAGGCTAACCCGTCCATCTCATGCTACATGCCCATTGCAACATATCGTGTCGACCTCATCATGTGTTGTCCCCATGTGAACTCTACCATGATACTCCAACACAATTTTGACACATCTCTGTACATTGTCGATCCTCATGTCTGAACAAGTCGGGTGATCAGTCCAACTACTACGCTCAAACCATGAGAATGCACATCCTCACCCCACCATCAATATTTTCTCAAAACATCCTGTCACATCCTGAACTCGATCAAGAACCCATCCATATAAGTAAACCATGCTCAGGTACATGAAGTAGTCCTCATCTCATCTGCAACATGTCATCCGTGATGTTTGGTATCAATGTGCTACATGAAATCAGCCACATCTATCCCAACATCATCCATATGTGTGCCTCTTCAATATGAAGAGACCATCTCATCAAGCTCCAACTCTCGATGTGCCACATCCATGGCCATGAAGCTACCTCCATCACTCCAAAGTGCCTCATATCGATCCTCTACATCAAGTCACTCTTCCAAGCCATGTCCCATGCATGTACTTGAAAGTATGCACCCCATCCTGTATCAAAGTCTCTGACCTCAGCTCCTCAATGCATCAGATCCTCCAAGTCCACCATATATGAAGTCCCCAAAAGTCACAACAATCTCATATCATCATGAGCTCCATAAGCCATCCCCAACCAACACTCTAGCAAGCATACAAGTCTCGGCCCAAAGGTATCTGCAAGATGCCTCAGCTCTCCATGTAGTAAGAATGCCCCATAGCCTGCTCACAACTCCATCGAAGTCCATGGCCTTGTTGTACAAGAGTGCACAACCTCTCCATCGACTCATAAGTAATAAGCCTCCATGTCCCACTAGCAAATCCACCTGCACAACATCCCTGCTTTGGCACTCCTCATTGGATGCCCATAAGTGACATCTCTACAAGTGCTCTTGCACAATGTCCCTACATAAGACTGCCATGATCCATGTCTCCAACCCGATGTCCATGATTAAGCTGCCCATGTAGTCCAACCAAGTAGACCGATCACAACCGTGCACATAGTTTGTGTTTCGCAACCAAGTATAATATGCAGCTAACCTTTATATCAATGAACACCCATACTTATTCATTATCCACAGCAATTATAAAATAACAACAATTGCACGATATAAAGGGGAGGGGAAACTCCCCGTAAAGTGAGTATGCTGAACAATATATTAAGATTATCAGTTTACAATATACAAGCGTGTCTTGGCCGAACCAAGTCTCACACTTAGTCAAATTTACAACGAGAGGCAACCCTGCCTTTTACAACATTGTGCACCTCTTGCACGAAGGGAGGTGCTCACCCGAGCCACCTAAATCCCTTTGCCAAGTCCTACACAAAATCTGTTGTCCTTCTATCGCATTTCGGCCTTTTGTTGCTTCTCTGTTCAGCGCGCGAACGTCGTGCGCCCATGCGCCCATCGTCCACCCGTGCGCCCATCATGCATGGTGACTCGCCCAGCGCCCGTCGCGTTCACGCCCAAGGACCTTACATCCTCCTCCACCTAAAATCGTTGTCGTCCTCGACAACATACCATCCTGGTAACCATCCACCAAGACCATCCATGATGTCAACTCCTCCTCACATATGGCAAACATCACTGCAACATATGTAGGACTCCATCTCCACCATGTTTCATCTTAGCAACCAACGGCTACCAAGATAATCCATACAAAAGTATGTCATAGATTTCCATGATCATCGACCACCTACCACAATATCTCCATGCTGCTCTTCACCATGGAAGGCTGATCCTTCCAACATCAAGCTACATGTCTACTGCAACACTGTGTCAACTCCATCATGTGCATCATCTCCACCATGTGCAAAACTGCCCACGATATGTCAACAAGTGTCAACACACCTCAACCATGTGCCAAGATCTCATCGCAACAATATGTCATATATCGGAAGTCCTCTCAATCCATGACAATCAACCATCATGTCACAATCTCCACATGTTGCTCCCTCGTGCAAGGTTGGCCCGTCCATCTCATGCTACATGCCCATTGCAACATATCGTGTCGACCTCATCATGTGTCGTCCCCATGTGAACTCTACCATGATACTCCAACACAATGTTGACACATCTCTGTACATTGTCGATCCTCATGTCTGAACTAGTCGGGTGATCAGTCCAACTACCATGCTCAAACCATGAGAATGCACATCCTCACGCCACCATCAGTCGTTTCTCAAAACATCCTGTCACATCCTGAACTCGATCAAGAACCCATCCATATAAGTAAACCATGCTCAGGTACATGAAGTAGTCCTCATTTCATCTGCAACATGTCATCCATGATGTTTGGTGTCAATGTGCTACATGAAATCACCCACATCTATCCCAACATCATCCATATGTGTGCCTCTTCAATATGAAGAGACCATCTCATCAAGCTCCAACTCTCGATGTGCCACATCCATGGCCATGAAGCTACCTCCATCACTCCAAAGTGCCTCATATCGATCCTCTACATCAAGTCACTCTTCCAAGCCATGTCCCATGCATGTACTTGAAAGTATGCACCCCATCCTGTATCAAAGTCTCTGACCTCAGCTCCTCAATGCATCAGATCATCCAAGTCCACCATATATGAAGTCCCCAAAAGTCACAACAATCTCATATCATCATGAGCTCCGTAAGCCATCCCCAACCAACACTCTAGCAAGCATACAAGTCTCGGCCCAAAGGTATCTGCAAGATGCCTCAGCTCTCCATGTAGTAAGAATGCCCCATAGCCTGCTCACAACTCCATCCAAGTCCATGGCCTTGTTGTACAAGAGTGCACAACCTCTCCATCGACTCATAAGTAATAGGCCTCCATGTCACACTAGCAAATCCACCTGCACAACATCCCTGCTTTGGCACTCCTCATTGGATGCCCATAAGTGACATCTCTACAAGTGCTCTTGCACAATGTCCCTACATAAGACTACCATGATCCATGTCTCCAACCCGATGTCCATGATTAAGCTGCCCATGTAGTCCAACCAAGTAGACCGATCACAACCGTGCACTTAGTTTGTGTTTCGCAACCAAGTAAAATATGCAACTAACCTTTATATCAATGAACACCCATACTTATTCATTATCCACAGCAATTATAAAATAACAACAATTGCACGATATAAAGGGGAGGGGAAACTCCTCGTAAAGTGAGTATGCCCAACAATATATTAAGATTATCAGTTTACAATATACAAGCGTGTCTTGTCCAAACCAAGTCTCACACTTAGTCAAATTTACAACGAGAGGCAACCCTGCCTTTTACAACATTGTGCACCTCTTAAACGAAGGGAGGTGCTCACCCGAGCCACCTAAATCCCTTTGCCAAGTCCTACACAAAATCTGTTGTCCTTCCGTTGCATTTCGGCCTTTCATCACTTCTCTGTTCAGCGCGCGAACGTCGTGTGCCCATGTACCCGTCGTCCACCCGTGCGCCCATCGTGCATGGTGACTCGCCCGGCGCCCGTTGCATTCACGCCCAAGGACCTTACATCCTCCTCCACCTAAAATCGTTGTCATCCTCGACAACATACCATCCTGGTAACCATCCACCAAGACCATCCATGATGTCAACTCCTCCTCACATATGGCAAACATCCTTGCAACATATGTAGGACTCCATCTCCACCATGTTTCATCTTAGCAACCAACGGCTACCAAGATAATCCATGCAAAAGTATGTCATAGATATCCATGATCATCGACCACCTACCACAATATCTCCATGCTGCTCTTCACCATGGAAGGCTGATCCTTCCAACATCAAGCTACATGTCTACTGCAACAATGTGTCAACTCCATCATGTGCATCATCTCCACCATGTACAAAACTGCCCACGATATGTCAACAAGTGTCAACACACCTCAACCATGTGCCAAGATCTCATCACAACAATATGTAATATATCGGAAGTCCTCTCAATCCATGACAATCAACCATCATGTCACAATCTCCACATGTTGCTCCCTCGTGGAAGGTTGGCCCGTCCATCTCATGCTACATGCCCATTGCAGCATATCGTGTCGACCTCATCATTTGTCATCCCCATGTGAACTCTACCATGATACTCCAACACAATGTTGACACATCTCTGTACATTGTCGATCCTCATGTCTGAACTAGTCGGGTGATCAGTCCAACTACCATGCTCAAACCATGAGAATGCACATCCTCACGCCACCATCAGTCGTTTCTCAAAACATCCTGTCACATCCTGACCTCGATCAAGAACCCATCCATATAAGTAAACCATGCTCAGGTACATGAAGTAGTCCTCATTTCATCTGCAACATGTCATCCATGATGTTTGGTGTCAATGTGCTACATGAAATCAGCCACATCTATACCAACATCATCCATATGTGTGCCTCTTCAATATGAAGAGACCATCTCATCAAGCTCCAAATCTCGATGTGCCACATCCATGGCCATGAAGCTACCTCCATCACTCCAAAGTGCCTCATATCAATCTTCTACATCAAGTCACTCTTCCAAGCCATGTCCCATGCATGTACTTGAAAGTATGCACCCCATCTTGTATCAAAGTCTTTGACCTCAGCTCCTCAATGCATCAGATCCTCCAAGTCCACCATATATGAAGTCCCCAAAAGTCACAACAATCTCATATCATCATGAGCTCCATAAGCCATCCCCAACCAACACTTTAGCAAGCATACAAGTCCCGGCCCAAAGGTATCTGCAAGATGCCTCAGCTCTCCATGTAGTAAGAATGCCCCATAGCCTGCTCACAACTCCATCCAAGTCCATGGCCTTGTTGTACAAGAGTGCACAACCTCTCCATCGGCTCATAAGTAATAAGTCTCCATGTCACACTAGCAAATCCACCTGCACAACATCCCTGCTTTGGCACTCCTCATTGGATGGCCATAAGTGACATCTCTACAAGTTCTCTTGCACAATGTCCTTGCATAAGACTGCCATGATCCATGTCTCCAACCCGATGTCCATGATTAAGCTGCCCATGTAGTCCAACCAAGTAGACCGATCACAACCGTGCACATAGTTTGTGTTTCGCAACCAAGTATAATATGAAACTAACCTTTATATCAATGAACACCCATACTTATTCATTATCCACAGTAATTATAAAATAACAACAATTGCACGATATAAAGGGGAGGGGAAACTCCCCGTAATGTGAGTCTGCCCAACAATATATTAAGATTATCAGTTTACAATATACAAGTGTGTCTTGGCCGAACCAAGTCTCACACTTAGTCAAATTTACAACGAGAGGCAACCCTGCCTTTTACAACATTGTGCACCTCTTGCACGAAGGGCGGTGTTCACCTGAGCCACCTAAATCCCTTTGCTAAGTCCTACACAAAATCTGTTGTCCTTCCATTGCATTTCGGCCTTTCATCGCTTCTCCGTTCAGCGCACACCCGTCGTGCGCCCACGTGCCCGTCGTCCACCTGTGTGCCCATCGTGCACGGTGACTCGCCCGGCGCCTGTCACGTTCACGCCCAAGGACCTTACATCCTCCTCCACCTAAAATCGTTGTCGTCCTCGACAACATACCATCCTGGTAACCATCCACCAAGACCATCCATGATGTCAAATCCTCCTCACATATGGAAAACATCCCTGCAGCATATGTAGGACTCCATCTCCACCATGTTTCATCTTAGCAACCAACGGCTACCAAGATAATCCATACAAAAGTATGTCATAGATGTCCATGATCATTGACCACCTGCCACAATATCTCCATGCTGCTCTTCACCATGGAAGGTTGATCCTTCCAACATCAAGCTACATGACTACTACAACAATGTGTCAACTCCATCATGTGCATCATCTCCACCATGTGCAAAACTTCCCACGATATGTCAACAAGTGTCAACACACCTCAACCATGTGCCAAGATCTCATCGCAACAATATGTCATATATCGGAAGTCCTCTCAATCCATGACAATCAACCATCATGTCACAATCTCCACATGCTGCTCCCTCGTGGAAGGTTGGCCCGTCCATCTCATGCTACATGCCCATTGCAACATATCGTGTCGACCTCATCATGTGTCGTCCCCATGTGAACTCTACCATGATACTCCAACACAATGTTGACACATCTTTGTACATTGTCGATCCTCATGTCTGAACTAGTCGAGTGATCAGTCCAACTACCACGCTCAAACCATGAGAATGCACATCCTCACGCCACCATCAGTCGTTTCTCAAAACATCCTGTCACATCCTAAACTCGATCAAGAACCCATCCATATAAGTAAACCATGCTCAGGTACATGAAGTAGTCCTCATTTCATCTGCAACATGTCATCCATGATGTTTGGTGTCAATGTGCTACATGAAATCAGCCACATCTATCCCAACATCATCCATATGTGTGCCTCTTCAATATGAAGAGACCATCTCATCAAGGTCCAACTCTCGATGTGCCACATCCATGGCCATGAAGCTACCTCCATCACTCCAAAGTGCCTCATATCGATCCTCTATATCAAGTCACTCTTCCAAGCCATGTCCCATGCATGTACTTGAAAGTATGCACCCCATCCTGTATCAAAGTCTCTGACCTTAGCTCCTCAATGCATCAGATTCTCCAAGTCCACCATATATGAAGTCCCCAAAAGTCACAACAATTTCATATCATCATGAGCTCCATAAGCCATCCCCAACCAACACTCTAGCAAGCATACAAGTCTCGGCCCAAAGGTATCTGCAAGATGCCTCAGCTCTCCATGTAGTAAGAATGCCCCATAGCCTGCTCACAACTCCATCCAAGTCCATGGCCTTGTTGTACAACAGTGCAAAACCTCTCCATCGGCTCATAAGTAATAAGTCTCCATGTCACACTAGCAAATCCACCTGCACAACATCCCTGCTTTGGCTTTGGCACTCCTCATTGGATGCCCATAAGTGACATCTCTACAAGTGCTCTTGCACAATGTCCCTGCATAAGACTGCCATGATCCATGTCTCCAACCCGATGTCCATGATTAAGCTGCCCATGTAGTCCAACCAAGTAGACCGATCACAACCGTGCACTTAGTTTGTGTTTCGCAACCAAGTATAATATGCAACTAACCTTTATATCAATGAACACCCATACTTATTCATTATCCACAACAATTATAAAATAACAACAATTGCACGATATAAAGGGGAGGGGAAACTCCCCGTAATGTGAGTCTGCCCAACAATATATTAAGATTATCAGTTTACAATATACAAGCGTGTCTTGGCCGAACCAAGTCTCACACTTAGTCAAATTTACAACGAGAGGCAACCCTGCCTTTTACAACATTGTGCACCTCTTGCACGAAGGGCAGTGCTCACCCGAGCCACCTAAATCCCTTTACCAAGTTCTACACAAAATCTGTTGTCCTTCCGTCGCATTTTGGCCTTTCGTCGCTTCTCCGTTCAACGTGCACCGGTCGTGCTCCCACGCGCCCGTCGTCCACCCGTGCGCCCATCGTGCACGGTGACTCGCCCGGCACCCGTCGCGTTCACGCCCAAGGACCTTACATCCTCCTCCACCTAAAATCGTTGTCGTCCTCGACAACATACCATCCTGGTAACCATCCACCAAGACCATCCATGATGTCAACTCCTCCTCACATATGGCAAACATCCCTGCAACATATGTAGGACTCCATCTCCACCATGTTTCATCTTAGCAACCAACGGCTACCAAGATAATCCATACAAAAGTATGTCATAGGTGTCCATGATCATCGACCACCTGCCACAATATCTCCATGCTACTCTTCACCATGGAAGGCTGATCCTTCCAACATCAAGCTACATGTCTACTGCAACAATGTGTCAACTCCATCATGTGCATCATCTCCACCATGTGCAAAACTGCCCACGATATGTCAACAAGTGTCAACACACCTCAACCATGTGCGAAGATCTCATCGCAACAATATGTCATATATCGGAAGTCCTCTCAATCCATGACAATCAACCATCATGTCACAATCTCCACATGCTGCTCCCTCGTGGAAGGTTGGCCCGTCCATCTCATGCTACATGCCCATTGCAACATATCGTGTCGACCTCATCATGTGTCGTCCCCATGTGAACTCTACCATGATACTCCAACACAATGTTGACACATCTTTGTACATTGTCGATCCTCATGTCTGAACTAGTCGAGTGATCAGTCCAACTACCACGCTCAAACCATGAGAATGCACATCCTCACGCCACCATCAGTCGTTTCTCAAAACATCCTGTCACATCCTAAACTCGATCAAGAACCCATCCATATAAGTAAACCATGCTCAGGTACATGAAGTAGTCCTCATTTCATCTGCAACATGTCATCCATGATGTTTGGTGTCAATGTGCTACATGAAATCAGCCACATCTATCCCAACATCATCCATATGTGTGCCTCTTCAATATGAAGAGACCATCTCATCAAGGTCCAACTCTCGATGTGCCACATCCATGGCCATGAAGCTACCTCCATCACTCCAAAGTGCCTCATATCGATCCTCTATATCAAGTCACTCTTCCAAGCCATGTCCCATGCATGTACTTGAAAGTATGCACCCCATCCTGTATCAAAGTCTCTGACCTTAGCTCCTCAATGCATCAGATTCTCCAAGTCCACCATATATGAAGTCCCCAAAAGTCACAACAATTTCATATCATCATGAGCTCCATAAGCCATCCCCAACCAACACTCTAGCAAGCATACAAGTCTCGGCCCAAAGGTATCTGCAAGATGCCTCAGCTCTCCATGTAGTAAGAATGCCCCATAGCCTGCTCACAACTCCATCCAAGTCCATGGCCTTGTTGTACAACAGTGCAAAACCTCTCCATCGGCTCATAAGTAATAAGTCTCCATGTCACACTAGCAAATCCACCTGCACAACATCCCTGCTTTGGCTTTGGCACTCCTCATTGGATGCCCATAAGTGACATCTCTACAAGTGCTCTTGCACAATGTCCCTGCATAAGACTGCCATGATCGATGTCTCCAACCCGATGTCCATGATTAAGCTGCCCATGTAGTCCAACCAAGTAGACCGATCACAACCGTGCACTTAGTTTGTGTTTCGCAACCAAGTATAATATGCAACTAACCTTTATATCAATGAACACCCATACTTATTCATTATCCACAACAATTATAAAATAACAACAATTGCACGATATAAAGGGGAGGGGAAACTCCCTGTAATGTGAGTATGCCCAAAAATATATTAAGATTATCAGTTTACAATATACAAGCGTGTCTTGGCCGAACCAAGTCTCACACTTAGTCAAATTTACAATGAGAAGCAACCCTGCCTTTTACAACATTGTGCACCTCTTGCACAAAGGGTGGTGCTCACCCGAGCCACCTAAATCCCTTTGCCAATTCCTACACAAAATCTGCACCTCAGAACTCTCCCAGGCACACCTTGCCCAACCTTCGACTGAACCACCAAGTGCGAATTACTTCTATGCATTCTACAAGTCTAGCGCATGAGCTATGGGCTTTACCCCTTGTATTTCTGCGCACTCTAGACTTGTGCACTTCCTTAGAGCGAAGTAGCTTGAGATGAGTTGATCCAAATGAGCTCCAACGTATGTGTATATATATGCAAGTTAGTGTGGAACCACTTGTGGGTGGTGGCACTCCAGCTGACCCTGAAATGTAGGCTAACGCACCCCTTACAACCTTCATTCAAGTTGGCCTTGCCACCGCAAGCCAACATCCAAGCGTGGGTATAAACCTCGCACTTCATTTCATCGTTTCTCCAAGTGTCGTAAGTCTGCTATCCTTTCGTTGCATTTCGGCCTTCCGTTGCTTGTTTGTTCAGCGCGCGCCCAACCGCGCGCCCGTCGTCCACCCCCGCGCCCATTGTGCACAGTGACTCGCCTGGTGCCCGTCACGTTGACGCCCAAGGACCTTACATGAAGTGAGTCGTAGGGGGGAGACCCAATGAATTGAAGGAGGGTTTTGTATGAATTGGATTTTCGATGCTTTTCTTTAGATAAGTTTCTTCTTCAATTGGGTAAACGTAACCCAGTCCCCGAAACAAACCAAACTGTACCAAACCAAAGAGGACCAGACCGGGAGGGACAATGGCGAGGCATAAGCATATAAAACGCCAACTTTATAGAGTCTAAATTCCTAGATATTTTCTTTAGATTCTCTAATTTCCCACATAAATATGCCATGTTCACATAGGCTAAAGTACCAACCTAGCCAGTTAGCTCAACCAATTAGCTAGGCCAATTATCCAAGCCGAATACCTGAGTACACTAGCAAATTAACCCCTTGTGAATCATTGTATGTAAAACATCGTCATTCATTCCTTTGTTCCATACCGTCTCGAGGTAGGAACAATATCTCAAAGGAGCTATTTTTCATTTTTTTTTGTCGATTTATAGACTTATATGTACAATTTTATTTTGTATATCAATATCACATTACCTTTTATGGATTATGTAGACTCTCTACAGTTGTGGCTAGGATACGAATTTTGACATATGGGATATATGCAACATCTATAACATGTAATTTTCAATATCTAACATAATGAAAGTTACCATTTTTCCTTGGGGAAAAATTATAAGGTATGTTGGAAGACCAAGGTATTATGTCTTATCAATCACTGGTGACTTAAATCAAATGAGAAACATCGTCATTCTTATATTTATGTGCAACCTTGGGATACAGGTTGAATTTGTGTTGGAGCTTGAGCACGTGTGAATCTTAGAAGCCTCTTTTACCTGATTTTTTGATGTGTGGGACGAGCATGCTTTCTATACAAGGTTAGTTGTTTACCCAGGCTGCTGATGTATGTTCCACAAAGATTTGGCTCCTAGAGGCCACAACCTAAGCCACTTTTGGTACCAACTCAACAGACTCATAGATTTTTACAAGTAGTGAAGAGGTTGTTGACATGGAAACATTGGGAAGAGAGAACCTAAAAAACTATTTAATTGCATTGATAAAATGTCAATTATAGTGCCAGATACCCTATTTTATGTTTATGATTCTCATTTGTATATGAAGTGAATAAACGTCAATTATCACTAGAATATCAACAACATCGTGCATGTCTTATTGTTGATTATTGTTCTTAGAATGGATAGGATTGGTCATGTCCAATGAAGAAGCTTCTCATATGCTTTTAGATATTTATGTCTTCCCATTGTTAGCAGAAAGAAAGGAAAATGTGGAAGAGGAATTCAGGTTAGCTAACTTGGAAATCATCTTAGGTTGTATCTAATAATGTGTTGAAGTCCACTTGTACAATAGAGAGCACCCTATCCATAGAATTGTATTTTGGATAATTCAGATAGTGCTGTATTATTATACATACTTGTGTAGCTCAAATTGACTTCTAAAGATGAGGCAAGCGTGTGATTTGCTCCTTGCTAACACTAGCAATTTCATTATTCAGTGATTAAAGCTCATTATTACACTCAATAGAAATTTCATTGTTCAATCATTAAAACTTGCCACAAAACCAATATTGAAATTATCCATTCAAAGTTAAAATAAATCATATATATTGAAGTGATGAAACATTGAATAAAATAGTTTATTATTTCTACCCATGGTAATTTCAGTAATGAACCCATCAATCCATAATATAACTCAATTCTGCAAAATTTGAATTTCAAATTTTTTCTCAAAAAACATTGATAAATAAATAAAATTACATAAAATTTTGACTTGAATCTTGTATACTACTCTTTCCATTATAAAATACCATAACAACATGCAGTGAAATTTCTAATTAACAATGAGCCAACGTTATTCAGTTAGACACATCTAAACTCATGAAAAACAACCGTCATTTTCTAAAATCTATTACCAATGTCAATTCGATGATAACAGGAATCCGAAATTTCTTCCTACGCATCGATTAATTTAGCTGTATTCAACCCGCAATATGGTTATAACTGTTACTTAGCATCAAATCTCAAAAGTAACGGCACGGTCAATACTCTGTCCATTGTGCAGATAAGAGTTTTCTGATATCTCAATGGTACTCCACATCCCATTCGTTTCCGCTTGCTTTTCTGTTCGATTCCTTGTAGGCGGGGGCTCATACATCTAGCAAACTTTAACATTTCTCTCAGCATGACCGTAAACAAAAATCTTGCCACGCCAGGCTATACAACACGAAATCCTGTCAAGGGTTTTAGGAAGAGAACCCAACACCCTCCAAATGTTTTCATCGGAATCGTATTCCGTCACTCCCTGGTGCTTCTCAAACGAATACAACCGCCCGGAAGAAGAAACAAGCAGACACTCCCGTGGGCTTTTACCCTCGATATCCGACATATTCTCCAGCGTTGACCATGCTCCTCTTTCTGGATCGTAAACTTCGGCACTCCACCCGATTAGATCACCCTCCTCATCACTGTCACTGCTAATAACGAAGAATTTGCCGTGAAGGAATGCGCCATAGCATTCATCCCGTCCTTGGCTCATGTCGGGAAGAAGCTTCCATTTGTCTTCAAACACATCGTAAACAGCCGCTGATGAGAGGAGATTATTATTGCCATCCTGTCCACCGGCAACGTAAATGAGTCCTTGCCATGACACCGAGAAAGCACCGGAGAATCGCCTCGCCGGCATGTCCGCCCCGCGGCTCCACTTACTCGATGAGAAATCAAAGATGAAAACAGTTTTGAGTCCCTCCACTTGGTCGGCGTTCGACCGATCCGACCCGCCGAACAAAACCAGCTTTTGATTGACACAAACGCAGTCAGGAAAGAGTGGAATCCCATTGTGACTACCCGGGAAGTGGGGAAGAGGAGGAAGTGCTTTCCGTGTGCCTCGCAGAGGGTCAAACACAGAAACCACCATTTGTAGATTAGGATGAGTGTCATCCAGATATTCCCGGAGTTCCAGCAAACATATCAACTGCTCGGAAGTCCCAAGCCTTTTTCTGTCTTCATAGAACTGGCGGTGCTTCACAACGGCCTCCCAGGTTTTGCAAACGGCTTTGACATTTCCGTGAGAATGGTAAGGCACTCTTAGGAGACACTCTCGACCTAATTCCCATGGAAGAACAGCAAAAGGATCCATAAAGAGATGCGCAAACTGAGTCTTTGAAATCAGAGAAGCAAAAGGCTAACGTACCAGAATTAGAGTCTTCCTAACTGGACTGGCTAAACCCAACCGGTTGGTCGATGCGAAGGCCAGATCGAACCCAACATACAATGAGGAAGCACAAGGATCGAAGGATCGAACGAAAGGGAGAGAGATCGATATAAATAATAAGTCGTGTAACAACAAAGAAGCACTTCTATTAACGGAAACGGGTCAAAATGTTGGCCAAAGCTAACCAGTTTGCCATAAAACACTAAATGGTCAAAATGTTGGCCAAAGCTAACCAGCCTGCCATAAAACACTAAATACTTTGATACATATATGCTCTATAACAAAATAATACACAATTTTTAATGACTACATAAAATTAAAAATAAAAATCCTAATATTTTCCATGCTTCCCTCGGTAATCAAACCAGCCCTTTTTCTCTTTTGCTTTTTCATTTTGCTTTTTCATTTTGCTATGCGTTCTTTTAATTCCTTAATGTTTGAGAATTATAATTTTCGATGGTTGAGTAAATTTTGGTTTTTTTAATTCTCTAATGTTTGAGAAATATAACTTTAGATGGTTGAGTAAATTTTAATCGATCAATTATTTTTAATATATTTAAGAATTTGTTTAATTCGTAAGGTTTAAATATTCAAAGATTTTTGGAAGGTGTATAATTTATTTATATGTTCTAAAAATATTTAAAAAAATGAAAGATTATAACTTCACTACAAATTATCTTATTAAATTTAAAAAAAAAAACTATATTTCTCATTGATATTTAAGTTAAATGTATTTTTATATTGTTGGGGTGCATTTTAATTGGTAATTTTAGATATGTCAAAGTAATTCGAAAGACCCATGTTCAAATTCCTTGTTCAAATCTCTCTTATTTGTCACGAGGACAAATATGTGACATAGTTGAAACTGGAGAGACTTGATTCTGAAAGAACCCCTTGTTAGTTCAAACTTAGGGAGGACAAATATGTGACATAGTTGAAACTAGAGAGACCACCTTGTTAGTTGAAACTCGAGAGACCCACCCGTGTTAGTTGAAACTAGAGACCCGATTTACTGAGAGGAGGAGAGTGGAGGACAAATATGGTTGACACTCGAGAGACCCACCTTTGTTAGTTAAAACTAGAGACCCGATTTACTGAGAGGAGGAGAGTGGAGGACAAATATAGTTGAAACTCGAGAGACCCCTTGTTAGTTGAAACTTGAGAGACCCCCCTTGTTAGTTGAAACTCGAGAGACCCAATTTACTAAGAGGAGGAGAGTGGAGGACAAATATAGTTGAAACTCTTGTTCGCTGAAAGACCCCTTGTTAGTTGAAACTTGAGAGACCCCCCTTGTTAGTTGAAACTCGAGAGACCCGATTTACTGAGAGGAGGAGAGTGGAGGACAAATATAGTTGAAACTCTTGTTAGTTGAAACTCGACAACCCGATTTACTAAGAGGAGGACAAATATCCTTTACGAAAAGGACAAAGTACAATCCCACAGGTTAGGAAGAGGACAAAGTACAAGTAGTTATGTGTGAGGCTAAATACATTTGTATATTTAAAATTGTCATTTAAAGAATGAAATATTACTATTTTTCCTAAACAAAACATTTTAAATAGTCATCAAATATTATTCTATAATTTCAATTTTGAAAACCATCTAATTAAATTAGGCCATTAATTTATTACACCCAAAGGTGTTCTACAACGCAACAACCCAACAACCCAGTATGATATATTTTGGGTTGGCCAAATTACATAATAAAATTGAAATAAATACAACTATTAAAGTAACATGATGTAAACATTTTAACTTAGTCAAAATAAAATAAAAATAACAATAATCCTATAAAATTAAAATTAAAAATGACCCTTGGTATTGACCCAATGTATTCATGTAGATTATTTCTTATTTAAAGGGGAAAATTAGGTGTGCCTAAATTCATCTTAACTCTAAATCTACAGAGATTCAAGGGATTAAATCTTTTGAGATGTAAATCTCTTTTATAGTGAAAAGTGATTTGATCCTTCCTTAAGCTTGGTAGATCCTGTTGAGATTTTCTGTTTGGAGCAAAATAGGAAAAATCTCAGTTGATGACAACAATAGAAATTCAGTTCCTGGATTAGCTCCAGGTTGTTGGGAGGGAGTTAATGCCTCCTATATTTGATGTGAGGGAGTTAATGAGGCTATTATATTCTCTATGCTATATAACAGGCAACCATTCGGATGGTTTGCTAAGAGAGTGAGAGCTTTTTGTGAGGATTTCTTGATGTAATCTCCAATTTGATTAATAAATTCCTGATGCCTATGTTTGGTGGACGTAGCCCAGATTGGTTGGGTGAACCACGTTAAACTCTTGTGTTTATGTGCTTGATATTCTGCTGTGTGATTATTTTGATTTGTTGTGCCTCTGAATTCCAACAATTGGTATCAGAGCACTGTTGGACGTCTGGCGCAGCGGAGGAGGTCGTGTTGTATCAAGTCCCAGAGGCGTTGGTGCGTGTAAGTGATATGATACATCGAGCGTTGAGGGAGCTGTTTGCGCACTGCTGTGTATACCCTGTGCAGCCTGCTTATACCTGAAGTCTTTGACCATGCGGTGCACTGAGTAAATCGTTCTATACTTGCGTGGAGCCGTCCATTGGTTGGCGCTAAAGAAGGTGCGTTAATTGCTGCGTTGTTAATCTGGTACCTGGTGCGTTAAATTGCTGCGTATACTTTGCTGTGAGTTTTGTTTGGAAGTGCAAGGTATTACGACCTGCAGTATGTTATGCGCGTGGAGGACAACAGGACTCCAGGCACGCGTTTTTTGTTTAAAAATTGTGCTGACAATGCTGGTAAAATCTGCGTGGAGGTGTGAAGCGTTGTGCGGAGGACAGACTCCAAGCACAGGCTTGCGGTGCTGCTCTCATTCGATCAGCTTGGGCAAAGTGCTCACACATGTAAACCACTGAATATTACATTTAACAATGGCGTCAACGACCAGGCAGGCAAGTGAATCGCTTCCTCGCTTGTGGAAAATCGAACTGTAAGTGTTGTTTATAGTTTTGTTTATAGTTCACACATTTAAAATCGAACTGTAAGTGCTGTGGAAAATCGAACTATAAGTGTTGTGGAAAATCGAACTGTAAGTGTTGTTTATAGTGCTGTTTATAGTTCTGTTTATGGTATACGGTGTCGTCAGTCTAGAAAACTGCCCAGGCAAATGACAATTGAATTGTCCCTTTGATTGCAACCGAGGACTGTTGTGTTTGAATATACGTTGACAGTGTCCGGAGGGAGAGAAATGAATGGCATTGAAAAATTAGTTTTACATGTTGGGAGTAAAGAGCGTAAGACCTCCACTATCTGAGTTACTTCAAACAAGAATTTTTTTTTTTTTTTGTGTGAAGTGCAAACAAGAAATTTTTTCTGTGTGAAGTGCAAACAAGAAATTTCTTTGTGTGAAGTGCAAACAAGAATTTTTTTTTGTGTGAAGTGCAAAAGGGCAGTTTTTTTTAAGGCAAAGGTAAAAGGCATAGGCAATTTTTTTTTCTTATTGCTGGTTGGTTGTGTTTTTTTGATACAAATGGCAAAAACTCAAAGTGCCCGGTTTGAAATTGAGAAATTCAATGGCAAGTATAATTTTGAGATCTGGAAGGTGAAAATGCATGATTTGCTTGTCCAACATGGCATGGAAAAGGCATTGTTGGGCAAGGCCAAACAGCCTTACAACATCACAGATGGCGAGTAGGCCGAGATGGATGAAAGAGCGATTAGTGCTATTCGACTGTGTCTAGCTGATGATGTCCTGTTTAATATTGTGTCGGAGACAACAACTGCTAGTTTGTGGACGAAACTGGAGAAACTGTACATGACCAAATCCTTAACCAATAGGATTCTCCTGAAGCGACAATTGTACGGTTTGCGAATGAAGGAAGGTACATCGATTGCTGATCATTTAAATGCTTTTAATACTCTTCTTGTGCAATTAAAAAGTATAGAAGTAAAAATTCCATCCGAGGATAAAGCTATTACTTTATTGTGCTCGTTGCCCGAGTCATGGGATCATTTTGTTACTTCTATAAGTCTTAGTTCATCAGAAACTATTGAGTTTGATGATGTAGTTGCATCTTTATTATCAGAAGAAACCAGGAGAAGGTCACATTCCAAAACCTCTACATCAAAAGCTATGATGGTTAGAGGTCGTTCGAAAGAAAGACGCCCCAGGAAGCCATGTGATTCACGATCAAAGTCGAAAGGGAAGAAGAGTAAGCTAAAGTGTTGGTTTTGTGGCAAATCAAGGAATTTAAAGAAGGACTGCTGGAAGCGACAGCAGCAAACTTCTAAAGAAGATTCTTCGATAGAGAAGAAGGAGGCAAATATGACAGATACAGGTTCGACATCTGGTTCAGGTATGAGTGATGAAGGCAAATATGACAGATACAGGTTCGACATCTGGTTCAGGTATGAGTGATGAAGTATTATCAGTTAATGTGTGAAATCATGATCAACATTGGTTGTTAGATTCCGGTGCGTCAAACCACATGTGTATCCATAAAGAATGGTTTAAGACATATAAATCAATTAATGATGGAGTTGTGTACATGGGTAATGATGTAGCATGTAATATTGTGGGGATTGGGAGCATACAACTACAAATGTTTGATGGGACAACTAGAATATTAACTGATATGAGGCATGTACCAGATTTAAGAAAAAATTTGATTTCATTAGGAGCACTTGATTCAAATGGATATAAAACTGTAATTCAAGGCGGAGTAATGAAAATTTACAAAGGTATTTTACTAGTTATGAGAGCTAAGAAAGTAGGAAATCTATTTCAGTTAGATGGAGATACAGGGTCAGATTTTGTGTCTACTATGTCTGAACATGACAGTAATTCCATTCACTTATGGCATCAAAGATTGGGGCATATGAGTGAGAGAGGGTTGAAAATTTTGGCTGATCGCAAGTTACTTCCAAATCTGAAGTCTGGAAAATTAGATTTCTGTAAGCATTGTCTGTTTGGAAAACAAAGTAAAGAAAAGTTTAAAACAGGCAAACATACTAGTAAAGGCATACTTGATTATATCCATTCAGATGTTTTGGGACCAGCCCCTACAACCTCATATGGTGGTTCATCATATTTTGTATCATTCATTGATGACTTTTCTAGGAAAGTGTGGGTCTACATGTTGAAAAGAAAGTCTGATGTTTTTCAATTTTCAAGCAGTTTAGAGCATTGGTAGAAAACAACATTCGTAGAAAAATAAAGTGTTTAAGAACTGACAATGGTAGTGAGTTTACTTCCAAGGAGTTTGACAACTATTGCAAGGATGCAAGGATCAAGAGCAAAAGACCACAGTTTATACTCCTCAACAAAATGGAGTTGGTGAACGCATGAACAGGACTCTTCTAGAGAGAGCAAGGAGTATGCTAAGTAACGCCGGGTTGCAAAAGGAGTTGTGGACGGAAGCAGTGGCAACAGCTTGTTATGTGATAAACCGATCTCCATCGACGGCGATAGATTGCAAGATTCCGCAAGAGGTATGGAAAGGACACCCTTGTGACTATTCTAAACTCAGAGTGTTTGGTTGTGATGCATATGCTCTAGTGCCTAAACATCAGCAAACTAAGTTAGATCCAAAGTCTAAAAGGTATATCTTTGTTGGGTATGGTGTTGGAACAAAGGGATATAGATTGTGGGATCCTACTACCCGCAAAATCATCATCAACAGAAATGTAAAGTTTAATGAATCCTCTCTTATACAGTTAGATGTAGATAGTAGATTGAAACAGGATGATGTATCTGACTATTAGCACATTCAGTTTGATAGCATTTCGAACGATAGTCATGATGACCATAGTTCAAATACTAGTCATGAACAAGTTTAAGAATCAGAAAATGAACAGGGTTCAGGCATAGATCATGAACAGGTCTCAGATACTAATCAGAAAGAAGTTCCTACAGATGGTAGTCAGCCAATCAAGGAAGCGCCAGAAACATCCTTAAGGAGGTCGACAAGAATCAAACGACCACCGAGAAGGTATGATGATTATGTCACTTCAGTTGCATTTACTGTTAATGACGATGAACCTCTGTGCTATCAGGAAGCAATAGAAGGTTCTAAAAGTGACAAGTGGAAAGCAGCCATGAAGGACGAAATGATGGCCTTAGGTAAGAATGGCACATGGGATCTGGTTGAGCTTCCGAAAGACCGGAAAACCGTGGGGTGTAAATGGGTTTTCAAGCTGAAACGGGGTGTGGATGATATGAAAGATAGGTACACAGCGAGGCTGGTTGCAAAAGGGTTTTCTCAGAAAGCTGGCATTGACTTACACGAGATTTTTTCACCAGTGGTTTAAATTGTTTCAATTAGAATTGTGTTAGCATTAGTGGCTTTGCTTGATTTAGAGTTGCAGCAATTAGATGTTAAGACTGCATTTCTACATGGAGACTTAGATGAGAAAATATATATGGAACAACCAGAAGGATTTGTTCAGCATCGCAATGAGAAATTTGTCTGCAGCCTCAAGAAGTCATTATATGGCATGAAGCAGTCGCCTCGGCAGTGGTATAAGAAGTTTGATTCTTTCATGTTGATTCAGAAATATGTTAGAAGTGAATATGATCATTGTGTTGATTTCAAATAGTTGAATAATGGCATATTCATTATCTTGGTATTGTATGTTGACGATATGCTTTTAGCAAGCAAAAGCATAGAAGAAATCAACAGGTTGAAGGCTCAGATGGCTAGGACATTTGATATGAAAGATCTAGGACCAGCAAGACAGATTTTGGGCATGGAGATTTTCAGAGACAGGAGCAATGGTAAGCTATGGCTATCACAACAAAAGTATATTGAGAAAATACTTTTGAGATTTGGTATGGATAACGTGAAGCCTGTTTCAGTCCCTTTAGCTTCCAATTTTAAGCTTTCTTCAAGTTTATGTCCTAATACAGATGAAGAAAAGGATTATATGTCTCGAATTCCATATGCCAATGTAGTAGGGTGTTTAATGTATGCGATGGTTTGTACTCGACCAGATATTTCACATGCAGTTGGGTTTGTCAGCAGGTACATGGAAAATCCGGGTAAAGAATACTGGTCAGCAGTGAAATGGGTGCTTCGGTATTTGAGAGGCACAAGTAGTTATTGTATTTCTTACAATAAGAGTAGTGAATTTGTTTGCGGATATGTTGATTCCGATTTTGCAAGTGATTTGGATAAGAGAAGGTCAACTTCAGGGTACGTCTTTACTCTTGCAGGTGGAGCTATCAGCTGGATGTCAAAGCTACAGAACATTGTTGCGTTGTCTACTACTGAAGCAGAATACATTGCTGCTTCTCATGCTTGCAAAGAGGCGGTTTGGTTGAAAGGTTTGCTTGGTGAGTTTGGTAGGTTACAGGACAACATCAGGTTACTTTTTGATAGTCAAAGTGCAATACATTTGGCTAAGAATCCGGCCTATCATAGTAAATCAAAGCATATTCCAATTAAGTACCATTTTGTAAGACAGGTTATCACTGAAAAGGGAGTCTCTCTTGAAAAGGTGCATACAAAGGAGAACTGTGCAGACATGTTCATGAAACCAGTTTTGTTGGAG
>APFE031015313.1:8298-39009 GCA_000404065.3 Pinus taeda
CAATAAATAGGCCTTCGAGCCTCATTGTAACATAGTTTAGAGGCATGTAGCCACACATCTCTTCTCAGAGATAAGCTACCATCGCCCTAGCTGGTTTTTTTATATTTCCAATTGTAAGCATATTTCAGTATTTTCCATTAATGAAATGAAGTATTATTTCCGCTGCATCTTTGTGTATATGGTTATCTATGTATTTTATTGCGTTCACAGTGAGCTGAAAACAATGGGCAGCAAGCAGACAAAGCACAACAAACTGATTTTCAACACTTACAAGAGGAGGAAGAAGGCTTAAGGACCATGCATTTTGATGGAGCAGTAAGGAATGATGGAGCTGGTATTGGCAGTTGGGTACGTAGTCCTTTCTCCGCGCCAAACAAAGTACCTAGCAGTGTGAGAGTTTGCTCCTACAAGTTGGCCTTCGAATGTTCCAATAATGAAGCTGAATATGAAGCTTTGATTGCTGGCCTGAAAATTCTTAGAACGTTGAATGCAAAGAGGATTTCAATATATGGCGACTTCGAGTTGGTAATAAAAGAGGTCAGAGGTGAATATCAAGAAAAACATCCTAGGATGTGGGCCTATCAAAATGTAGTTTTGGACATCTTGAAGCTTTTTTCTGAATACACTTTGACATGTGTGCCAAGAATCCAAAATAGTATTGCTGATGCTCTTGCCAAGGCAGTGAGCAGCTTGAAGATCCCCATGAACTCTAGCAATAGATTTGAAATCCATGTCAAGCATCGTCCAACCATTCCAAACAATCAACGACATTGGCAAGTATTTCAAGATGGTGAGGAGATTAAAGATTTTCTGCTCAACAAAGGCAAGTTCGAAGAAACCTCAATCAATGTGGAAAATGATGAAGACAATGGGAATGGTATAAATTAAGTGCAGATCAATCAAATGGACGTAATGCAGCTGAAGAATAACATCATTCCTAAAGGCTTGATACCTCTAGAAGAACTTTTTGATTAGGATTATGTAGCCGGCAAACCAAGATTGCAGCCGACAGAAAAGGATGTAGAAGAGGTCCACATCAGTACAACTGCCAATCCAAAGTCGGTAAAATTGTCTAAAGCATTACCGCCAAAGATCAAAAACAAATATATCAGTTTGATGGCTTCATTTGCAGATGTATTTTCTTGGGATTATTCTGATTTTAAAACCTATGATACAAATATCATTCAGCTTACGATACCTATCAAGACCAACCAAAAACCATTAAAACAAAAGCTGAGGAGGATAAATCCAAAGTTGTTGCCATCCATCGAAAAGGAGGTAAATAGGTTGTTCAAATGAGGTATTATTGTGCCCATTATATTTTCAGATTGGATATCCAAGTTAGTGCCTGTACGTAAGAAGACCGGTGAGATCTGCCTATGCATTGATTTAAGAAATCTAAATAAGGTCTCATTAAAGGACAACTATTCACTGCCCAAGATGGACCATATACTTCAGCGAGTAGTAGGGGTGTCTCGTATGTCGCTGCTTGATGGCTATTCCGGATATAACGAGATTTCCATCGATGAAGATGATAGAAACAAGACAACATTCATCACTCCATGTGGTTTAAAAAATGCAGGTACCACATTTCAGCGTGCAATGGAATTGGCATTTGCAAATGAGAAGGATTTATTTTTGGTGGTGTACTTGGATGACCTGACGGTGTCTTCAAAATCTGATGAAAAACACATGCATCACCTAAAAATTGTCTTTCAAAAATGCAGGAAATATGGTTTATCGTTGAATCCAAAGAAGAGCTTGTTTTCCATGGAGGAAGGAAAATTACTTGAGCATATCATTTCAAAAGATGGCATCCGCATAGATCCTGTACGTGTCTAAGCAATTCAGCAAATTGATCTGCCTAGAAACAAAAAGGAAATACAATCATTCAATGGTAAGATGAATTTTTTGCGTCGTTTTGTACCCAATCTTGCAGAACACTTGAGAGAAATGACCAACATGCTTAAAAAGGATAGTCAGGTGAAATGGACAGATGAGGCAGTAAAATATTTCAACTTGATCAAATTGGCCCTTTCTTCAGCTCCAGTTCTAGTAAGCCTGGACTATACTGAGGATTTCATATTGTTTTCTTTTGCTTCGAGGCATACTATGGCAGCTGTATTATTGCAGAAGAGAGAGGGTCATGAAAGACCCATTGCATTTTTTAGCAGAGCTATAAGAGACACACCTTTAAAGTATAACATCATTGAGAAGCAATCCCTGGCCTTGGTGAAGGCATTGAAAGATTTCCGGGTATATATCCTACATTCTCACATTCTGGCCTATGTTCCTAATACTGTTGTAAAAGATGTTTTGGTAGAGACCGATTCGGAAGGGAGAATAGGAAAATGGATTGCAGTCTTGCTAGAATATGACGTGGAGATAAAGCCTACAAAGTTGATCAAAGGACAGGGGTTGGCGAAGCTAACGGCTGAATCAAATTTGCATGCATTGGACATAAATCTGATTGCTGCCCTCACCGATGAAAATGAGGAGGGAACGTCAATTTAGGTATTTTGAAATGTTTTCGTTGTCCCCATGGTATTCTGATATAATATATGTGTTGCAAAATCAATCACCATTGCGTGGCATGACTAGAAATAAAGCGAGAACACTTAAATTGAAAGCTGGCAAGTTTTGTATTATGAATTCTGCATTGTATTGGAAAGATCCTGGTTGCGTCTTGTTAAACTGCCTGGTGGAAGAGGAGGCAAAGAAAGCCATGGAAGATTTCCACAGAGGAGAGTGTGGTGGTCATCTTTTTTGGAAATCAACAGCTAACAAAATTTTGAGAGCAGGGTACTACTAGCCTACTTTGTTTGCTGATGCGCATAAGATGGTAAAGCACTATCATAAGTGTTAAATTTTTGAAGGAAAACAGAAATTACAGCCATTTCCACTCAAGCCTATCGATGTGAGCGCTCCTTTTTAGTAGTCGGGGTTGGATTTCATTGGGGAAATTCATCCTGCATCTTTTGGACAGCATAGATGGATCCTTACAGCCACGGACAACTTCACAAAATGGATGGAGGCGACCCCTACTAGACAAGTGACGGACACGGTAATCATTTCATTTCATGAAAATAACATCTTGTCTCACTTGGATTGTCCCAACAAAATAATCACTGATAATGCAGCAGCGTTTAGATCAAAAAGGATGGTAGAATTTTGTCATAAGTATCACATAATTCTGGTTCACTCAACCACCTATCATCCGCAAGGCAATGTGTTGGGAGAATCTTCAAATAAATCTTTGGTCAACATCATCAAGAAGCTGTTGGAAATAAATAAGAAGAGTTGGAACAAGAGGTTGGTTCATGCGCTTTGGGGAGATCGGATCCCTCACAAAAAATCGATCGGTATGTCACCATTTGAGCTTGTTTATGGAGTGGACACAATATTTCCCACTTCTCTTGCTGCCCCGGTGATCAAACTCCTTCAGGAGGCTAGCAGTGAGGAAGATCGCATGCAGAGAAGGCTGAATCAAATGATCCACTTGTAGAAAACAAGAGAAGAAGTCTTCAAGAACACATCCAAGTTGCAGGAGAAAATCTATGATAGAAAGGCCAAGATGGATAGATTTCAGGTGGACGATGTAGTGCTGAAATGGGATGCAAGAAATCAGGAGAAAGGCAAGAACGAAAAGTTCAAAAAATTGTGGAAAGGTCCTTTCAAAGTCGCAACATACAAGGGTCAAAATACCTTTCTACTAAAGGAAATAAGTGGAAAAGACTGTCCTCGAGGGCTGATCAATGGTCGGTTGCTCAAATGGTATCACTGTTGATATATGAACACTGCTTCCACTGTCATTGTAAATACCATTTTTTATTTCAGTTTGGTTTCAGTATGTACAGTCAGTTTTTGAGTTATTCCAAATGTAAGTTTGATTCAATTTTTTGGTCACTCTAGTTTTGTAAATAAGCCAGAGTCTTGTGCTCTTTATCAAAATGATGACTCCATAGCCCAATGCACCAAGAGGCACTATCTCGCTCCTCTAGAGATCTATTGTTCTTGGCACCTCCATAGGAGCTACCATCCCCCATTGGAGCCAATGTTAGAGTCGGCGGCCTGGTCAAGTCCTCCGTCAATGATCAAAACTCTTTATGCATTTCATGATAAGGTGTCCCGCTCCTCTCTTTCAGTTCTTGGTCCAAAATCAATGGAATTCATGATAGTCAAGGTCTGGTCCTATTTTAGGACAGAGTAATTTTTAGTTTCAGTCTAGAAATCCATCAATTTGATCTTTGAAAAAACATGTCCAGAAACAAGCCATGCAGGTCAGAGGGAGACCTTGTACACCTACAGTGCAGAAAGCTTCATCATCACCGCAAGAGATATCGACTCTTCTTCAAAACTCTGTTTGAAGAAAAGTCAAGAAAGGTCAACTATGACAAAATTTTCCAGAAATCGACAATTGACATTTTCAGATGCAGTCATGGATGTTAAAGACGGAGGCCTCGTCACATAATCCCTGAAAATATGTGCCAAATATTTCATCATTTGAGCCAAAATTTCAAGGAAAAAGCGAAAATCATTGTGTTTAAAGGTCAATGCAAAAGTGCAGAACAAAAACTTTAGAAAATGGGCTTTTAAAGAGGAAAAAATCAAACCAGTTTCTATCAAGCCTATAAATACACATTGTGGCCCAAAGAAAAGCCATTGTGCCACTGGAGACTTGGAAAGACATTGCAGAAGGTGGGAGAGTGAGATTGATAAGCGTTTGAGTGAGTTTGAAGATGATTTGGGAAGTGCGGCGCACACAGGCAGAAGCGCGGCACACTCACCACACGCGACGCATACATAGCCAGCCCGCTGGTGAATGAATACACAAGCACGGTGCATATAAGGCGCGTAGTGCACTCGGAAGAGCATGCGGCACACACAGTCCAGCAGCTTAAAAACAAGGAAAAACCATTTCGAATCTTTGTCAAGCCCATCAAATCAAGAGGTAGGCTTTACGAAACCTCTTGTACATCAATTTTGTCAATGATATGGTGTTTATAAGATGTTTAAATGGTAGCCAAAAGCACAAGGCCATCCATGGAGAAGATCACCAATAAAAATGATAAATGGGGTTGCAAAATTGTGATGATGCCACCAAGGTTCTGCTCCCATCCCCTTGTCCCCTCACCCCTCATCATTCTCACCTCCCCTCCATCATGTTTCCTAAGAAAATCATCCTAAATTCACCACTAAAACCCCCTCCCTTGTTTCTCAAAGCAAGTTGGGCGACTTTTATAGTGCGCAGCGCACATACAAGGTGGCACGACACACTCAGGGTGCGCGGCGCACTGGGAGCCGGCCACATTGCAAAATTTCCACTGGTGTAGTGCATACCCGGCGCGCGGCACACATACTTACAAGCCCAAAATGCACTAAATTGCCAAAAAAAATTATGAATGACCGTAAAGGTGGGAGAGGTAGCCCAAATGCCTTCATCATTGGCGTTTAAACTTGAAGGGGAATGTTATTATGACGACCATGAAATCAAATGCAAAATTTTTAAAAGTAAAACAAAGATGATATAAAGAAGGTCAAGAAAGCTAGGGTTTTGCTACAGTAACTTTATTGCTAAAGCATGCTCCTACCCTACCTCTATCAGCTAATCCCCTTGTAGCAGTTTCCCCTAATAATCACCCTAGCTCCACTGTAATCATATCCATTTGTCCCCTCTATTCCTATGGCTCAAAACATCCAAACCATACCCCATCAACACCATACTCAAACACTCCCAAATCCGTGATAAATTTCTCCTTTTAAACCCCTGTTCCTCTTTTCATCATTCCCCTCCTAAACTCCCTTGTTTTATTGTCCCCTTGGTGACAGGTTTGCAGAGCATCTATTAGTTCAGTGGTTTCAGAGTGCAGCAAAGAAATTGAGGGTACAAACAACAGTAATGGCCTTGGAAACTGCATCAAATTATGAGGGGGAAACCCACAGTGATACAGCTTCAGGAGAACAAGCTCCCCGGAGACCTAGGAGTGGCAGACATGTCAGGGATGAACCAAAAACTCTCACAGAGTTACAGTCATGCCCTCTCATTATGTCTTGATTCCAGTACTCAGCATGTTTCGAATTTTGTGAGAGGGTGGCAAATGTCACGATTCATCATGAGTTGGTTCGCCTCTTTGCACTTCACCTACAGGGAGGACACTCTATCTTGGGAGGGGTCACTTTCACATTGATGCCCGAAACCATATCAGTGGCAATAAGCATACCAAATGTTCGAGAAGAGTGGCACAAGAAGATGAAGGTGGAGAGGGAACTTTATGAGCCTTATATAAAAGCGAGTTGTTTGAGTTAGCTCACGAGAGTTTTCCCATTCAGATTTCTGAGAGATGATTATGCTCTCCTCATGAGATTGATCATGAAATACTTTAGTTGCGAGGGGAGGTTTTCTCACCTTTATGCCTATCACCAGGGTGTGTATGATGAACCTCCCTTTCTTCATTTGTGGGAACATATAAAGGAGGAGAAAATTCATGCACCACAAAACCCCTCGGCAGCAGCTCAACAACGTATATCACTTTTCTCTTATCCAGATTTTGGTGGTCCATCGGTTGAGATTGCAGGGCATTTCTTGGGAGGACTTCATCTCCCGTGACTTCTTCACCAGTCCATAGGTAGTATCAAAGGAAAAACATGAGATAGTGGGTACTTCTCATCAGCATGAGTGCCATGAGACCATTGTGGTGCCATTTTCCATGACATATCAGAGAGGCTATCCGAAAGGCACTAGGCCTTTGTTTGCAGCAGCAAAGCAAGTGTTATCTCCACCTGGGGTGGAATGGGCATCGCTTCTGGCATCGACGACACAGGAACAGGATAGAGGTAAGGAGCCAATGCATGAGGAGGGGCCTTCGGGTGAGCCATAAGGTGCTCAAGGGACCGGTGTCATCCTCATTATGGATGAAGATACAGAGGCAGAAAATGCCAAAATTAGGATGATTATTCAGGAGGAGGACACAGAAATCAAAGACTTGATACTCAATTTTGAGAGGTCTAGATGGGTCATCAACTATCTAGAGCAGAGGAGCAAACAACTGGAATATCAGCATGTGATCATGGAGCTACAAAACATCCGTGAGGGTCGCCTAACTATGGAGCAAAGGAGGATTGAATTCACTTCATTGGAGCAACAGGTTATGGATGATCGTGAGTCTGTTCTTGAGAGAGTCAACATGCACGTGGACAAAATTTTGAACAAGGCCGACAAAGACAACACACTGTTGAGACACACGGCTCATCATTACAGGGCACGAAACTTGAGATTTAGAGCCCGAATAAGGAGTTTGAAAGCAAAACTGAGGAAAGCCACAAAAAGGGAAAAAATAGCAAAAGAGAAAGATAGGCTTAGGATCTTGGCTGAGGCCTCCTTGACTCACCAAAGCACCCCATAGAGAACTTCCAGCACAAATCTCAAAAAATTTGGGCATATTTTGGTCACAGGGAAATTTTTTGGGTGAAAAACAGGGATTTTCTCCCTATGCTAAAATTATAGCTCTCCAATCGAGAAAAGTTTTGCATTTTTGGATTCACCATCGAAAAATACATCTACTGGTGCTCGGGCTAGAAATTTTGATAAGTGTTGGGTCTCCTAAAGTTCAAAAAACTCTCAAAAATGGCCTTTCTGCCACTTTTTGGACACACAGAAAGAAGTCTTGGGAGAATTAAGATTTGGAGCGGAAAATGAACTTCAAATTCAAAAATTCTAGTGGGGTTAGAAAGTAGACAAGCCAAGATTTCCTATAATCCCACTTGGGCACATTTTTCACACCTAGAAGTGCCCCAAAATAGGCCCCAAAGTAGCGTGATGCACAGAGAAATTAGCGCCGCGCACAGAGGAAAAATTGCCAATTTGCTTCCGTTTCGCGAAATTTCAGTTCGCGACTTCTCCAAGTGAGCCCACTCATCTACACTTCGGTTTTTGGCACCAAAGGTGGAATTTAAAATGTTTTTTCTCTATATTGGCTTCTATCAAAGTGGCGAAGGAAGGCAAATAGTCACCCCAAAGCCAAATATCATATTTGCAGTGCTGCACCTGTAGCTGATGGTTGGCTCTCCATCTCCATTTCAAAATGATTTGAGTAACTTCCCAACCCCTAGGCATTCTATCTCTTCCTCACAAATTCTATATATTGTATGCAAGTTATTTGCAAAGGGTTGGTTGGCTTGTAACTTCTGGGAGACTGTGGGAAAGAAAATTTGTTTCTGCATCGTATATTTTTACAGTGACTTAATGAAAGGCAGTGACTCTGTTTCATGAGATTCCTATGGTTGTGAGTATAGAAAGTGTTTCTCTTACATTTCATATGTATCTTGTTATGTTTTGTATTCCATTTCACATTCATTTCTGGTGAAATTTTTTGAGTTAGATCAGGTAGAATTCAATTCTATTGCTCTACGTGTGGGAAAATTTCATATACAGTATTCATTTTTTTGTTTGAAAAGGATTCATGTCGCCCATGCCCTTTTCAACTTCTTAATCATTCTCTCCATTTCTTTGTTATGTTGCATAGTTTCATTTCATATCCATCTCTCATGAAATTTTTTGAGTGAGATCAAGTAGAATTCAATTCTATTGCTCTACCTGTGGGAAAATTTCATATACATTGTTCATTCTTCTGTTTGAAAAGGATTCATGTCGTCCATGCCCTTTTCAACTTCTTAATCAATCTTTCCATCCCACCACATTTTAAAACTAAATTGCTATTCTTTTAGCCTACCTTTCCTCACGAAGTAATCTATGCCTTCATTTTAGGTTCTCTGTTCATTGAGGTCCAGTGGTCCCATAGCATCCCAGAAATACAGTCATTCATAAAAATCACTCCTTGTTTTCATTTCCACTTACTAGCTTAAGACAAATAGTTCATTGTAAGTCATCTGAGTCCTTCGCATTCATCTATTCACTTAGTGTGACCCAGAGAGAGCCCTCTCCTGTTCTGTTAGGGCTAGCTACGGGACTGAGCTTGGTTTGTGGTTACCCTGAATTTTGCCTTCCTTCAGCCTGAGGGGATTTAGGTGCTAACACTACGAACCCATTACATAATGTTAAGAGGGTATATTTATTTTTCACCTCTTTCCATAAGTTGTCTCATGTTATTATCACCAAGCTGAGTTTTTCTCCAAGAGTCGTTACAAATATGTTCAAATCATTCAGGCCCGAGCCTCCCCATTTTTGGGATTTTCACTTCTTTCCCATTTCACCAAGGCAAATGTCCTTCTAACATGCTTCCCTATCCATAAGAATCTGCAACATATTTATTGTATTATGTTGGTGATGCCTTTTGGTATTGAGGCCATAGCCATCCACATATAGCCTTGGTGATGCCTTTTGGTATCGAGGCGAGAGCCAACCACATATAGCCTATATTACTAATCTACCTGCTCTAGATAGCCATCTCTCATGCCAAATGCTGATGCATCCTTCAATTTTTTCAATGAGCCAATACCAATCTGCTATACGATAATCATTTCGTTTGAGTATGAAGCCGACATACTTGAGGCTGACTTCAATGTCTAGTTGAGTGAACTGAAATTGTTGTAGAGCATATCTCTTTCATTTAGTGAACATCATATAGGCATAATGGTAGATATATTGTAATTGGGCATCATTCTTGTAGCTTTACAAAGGAGGGACATAATATTCTTGAAACAAATAGTGTCATGAATGGCTCCATCTAATAATATTAGCACATCATCGCCAAATAAAATATGAGTAAGATAGTATACATCTATCGTTTTGACCCCACATAATGGCCTGTATGCTCGGGAATTAAATATGATCCTACTTAATCCTTCCATGATGAGGAAAAATAAGAGGGGAGATAATGGACACCCTTGTGTGAGGCCGTGCTCAATGTGGGAAGCCAAGGTGGGTAAGGGTAAGTTGAAGTTACGTCTAGCATGCTCTTTCAAAAGCTTTAGAAAGGTCGACGTTGAGAATGACGCTTTTACTGTTCTTGAGCTTAATGAAGTGTAGACCTTCTTATGTAGTACCAATGGCTTCATTGATCTGTCTACGATTGAGGAATGCAATCCTCTCCTTGGGAATCTCCTTTGATATGATGGGCTTGATGCAAATAGCAATGATTTTGGATATGATTTTGTATAAGCAATTGCATAAGGATATAGTTCGATAGTCATCAAGTTTTTGGGGGTTATCAACCTTGGGGATGAGTACTATAAATGTAGAATTAAACCCCTTGTCTTTTTCGAAACACTTTAGTACAACGTCAATCTCCAGTAGGGTGACCCGTTTTTTCAAGTTCTCCACATCCTCCTCACTAATCGAGGCACTTTGCCCTAGCAATACGTAGAACTTCTTCTATGGTAGCTTCTAGTGGGGTTCTAAACATTTGGAAGAAATGTCTAGTACCCATATCCACAAGCTCACTTCATTCCATTTTGATCCCTTAAACTCTGAATCATATTGATTAATTTCCTCCCACTCACACATTGCTAGAAGAATTTAGTATTTTCATCCTGAGCGTGTAGCCAAATGGCTCTGCTCTTTAATTTCCAAGTCTACTCTTTCTGTCTCAAGAGTTTAATGTTTTCTTCTTCCAATCTCATAAGTTGATTCTTCCTTTCAATATTTATATCCCCTCAATTGTTTGCGCCCTCCATCTCATCAATTCCAGCTTCAATTTTTAGTAGAGTAGTATCACCTCTTATCTTTTTTCCTTTTGCCCATATTATGGTGATGTGCTAGATTCGAGACAATTTGCTAGATATGACTGTAGTCAATGAAGAGTTGATATCTTGGCTATAGTGGATGCAAGATTCCTTTACAATATTATGCAATTCAACTTCCTCAAGAGAGGCAGAGTTGAATTTAAAAGGACTGTTTGGCTTACAATTGGAGTTAATGACTTACCAAAAAAATGGGAAATGATCGAAAATACCCCTAGTCCCACCCATTGTCTAGTTCTGTCCAAACGATCCACCAGTGGTGCTTTGATGATGAAAAAATCCAATCTTCTCGTGAGTGAGTCCTTTCCAATTCTCCTATTGCATCAAGTAGGCTAGATTTTGGTTGTGTCTATATTCAGGAGACTACGAGAATCCAATAGGTGCTCAAAATATTAAGTGAGGGGATCAGTTTGTGCCGGTGAGCTCCATGATTCAGCATGTCCCAATGAGAAGTTCAGATCTCTGACAATGATGATATTTTCCTTATCCATAAATGATAAAGTCATCATTTTATCCTTGAAGCCCACAAGATTTTGTGAGGATCCATATATATTTATCAAGGAGAGTGGGGTGTCTAGTTTAATAGATGTGATGTGTGAATCCAATACACCTTCACAACCCCAAATATTTTCAATCTTAATAGTTCTATTGTTGAAACCAAAGGAGCATCCCGCTATCGACCTCTAACATCAAGGGTATTGAAGGTCCAACGACCTCTAACATCAAGGGTATTGAAGGTCCAACCAGGTAAAATGAATGTCAGTAAAGAGTTGATGGCAACTCCCTCACCCAATGTCTCTGGTAGGAATAATACATTGATCCTTTCAAATTTAAAAAGTCTCCTAAGTACTAATTTTTTGTCTCTGCTCACCAAATCCTTGCAATTGTAACATGGGCACTTCATGGGGTAAGCAATTCATGGTTTCCCTTTGCTCTAAGAACCAAGTCAATAGATGTTTGTATGCTCATTCCCACCTCAATCCCTTCCCGCTTGATGACCTTAGATATATAGGATTGCCTACCCTTGCAATTTTCTAAGATTTTGGGGGAGGGTGGTCACTGAGGCCAAATGTATGATGTGGCTTGGGGTGGGAAAGGGATCAAAGATTATATCTATGATGGTAGTTATTGCATGGCTATTCATCACATTCAGTATGTAATGAGAGTTGACCCTCAATTGTGGTAGGATCAGTGGCCATATTTGTCTCATGGACAGTAGCAACCAGAAATGTGATGGGACTCAAATTGCATGCAAATAAAGCCAAACCGGATGCAACAACTAATAAATGGGCATATTCAGAATTTAAAACATGACAAGATATGGGAGGAGAGGATATGAGACTACCTAGATTTTGACTAGTGCCCATTATCATCTGGTTGTTGAGGAGTCTTCCGATTCTCTCTCCCCTCCCTCGGGGTTCCGTTGATGCATTTTGTGTAGGAGTCAATCCAATATCCAATTTTGTCTTCGTGGCCATTATCATGTGTCTTTTAGGGCACTTGATGAGAATAGTTGTGATCAACTGGTAGTCTTTATACAAGTAACAGAATTCTGCACAGGAATGATACACCCTCCTAATTTAGGATCTACCATGTGATGAGCTCCCTATATTGTAAGTGGAGACTTTCTACTAGCCCTTCTCTCATAAACCAATTAATCTACGTCTCAACAAACAAAAAAAAATAAAATTAAAAACCAAAAACCTAACAAAAACAAATAAATTTAGTTTGCGTGGCCAGAAACCGGCATACAACGGATCCAATTGTCCACAGATCTAATTGTGCAGCTAGATATTCAATTGGCACATTCTATTCCAATGAACTTAATCTCTAAAGAACACATTGATTCATCGGACAGTATATTATTTTTTAAAGAACCAGACACTTTAGAAAAACAAAACCCTAACAATTGAAAGACATTATAACAGCTCTTCATTTTATCTCTCAAGAACACATTGATTCATCGGACAGTAAATTTTTTTTAAAGAACCAAATAGTTTAGAAAAACAAAACCCTAACCATTGAAAGACATTATAAAATATGAACAGCTCTTCACTTTCAAACCCAAAAAAAACTCGTTAAAGCAACTGACCTGCTCATCAGAGGCAGCCGAAGAGTCCATCAAGGTGGTAGGATTGATACCAGGTGGTATTACCAACAAATTTGAATGTGGTGTTGGCATACGCGGGCACTCCGTGTTTTCATACGGGGAGGCGTTACGTTGGGAAATATACGACCCACTTCTCGCATCTATGCTGTCAGCAAACCTGCCTCCAAAACCACTAGTTGCATCGATGCTCTCAACAAACCTGCCTCCAAAACCACTAGTAGCATCGATGCTCTCAACAAACCTGCCTCCAAAACCACCATTTGCATCTACGCTCTCAGAAAACCTGCCTCCGAAACCATCCGTCATACTGATTGGTTCCAGAGAGATGTTGCCGGGGCCAATGATACACCGGTTCACCCTGTCCAAAATAGGTGGAGGATGTACACTGTTATTATTATGGTAGTTGCTCGTTATACCCATTGAAAAAATGGAGTTTGAAGCTGGATTATAATCAGAAGGGTTCCGCACGTGTTCCTCCTGATAACTGGAACAAACTGGAATAAGGACAGGTGAGATCCATTCCGGTGTCTGAGAATTAGGGTTAGGATCGTTGTTCCTTATACCCACTGAAAAGTTTGAGATTGAGGCAGAACTATAATGAGAAGGGGTCCGAACATCAGCCCCATGGTAACTGAAACAATCTGGAATACTACTAGGTGAGCTCCATAGTGGTGTCCCTGCAGTATTATATTCATACTTAGCCATTAGTCGTTTTTTCAGGGGAATTGGGTTTTCAACCCAGGGAATGGAGATAACAGAAATGGCAATGGAGATATCAGATAATGGCAAAACAGAAAGCAAAATGGAGAACAGAAATGACGATGGAGATACCAGAGAGGGAAAAGCAGAAAGTAAAATGGAGATAACAGAAATGGCAAAGCAAAGGCAAAAATAGCTCTACCTGCAACGATAAATAACTCACTATTGTTGGAGGCTGCTTTATTTTCATTCTCCGTTTTTTAAATAATAATGAATGATTATTTAATATTTATTTTAATTCTTCGTTTTGGGATAATAATTAAGGATTTTGTTAATGGTTGGGGAGCTACTTGGATGACTTAGTGGAGGCGATATAAGGAGTTCCTACAAAATCTAGAAGGTTGGGTCGTTGGTTAAAATTAGATACCTGCTTGTAACTATATTTGCATCGGGGTTATAATAAAAAATGTATTCAGATAATGGAAAATAAATATGCTTTACATTGAGGTTATAATAAAATATTTATCAAGTCATGGAATATAAATAGTGGTTATAATAAAAAAATGTATTCACATCATGGAAGATAAATAAGGGTTATATTGTGTTTATAATAATAAATTTAGTGCATCATGCAAAGGAAATAGGATGAACTAGTGAGTGAAGGGACGTAACTGTTCAAATTTGTATAAATTGTCTTAAATACTATGCTTGCACAAATTTTTAAATAAATTTAAAATTTAGTATTCTTTTGGTTTTTATGGTGAATTTTATATAACTGTATTTTTAAAATAATATTTATACTTAAAGATTAATATTTTATTTGTTTGATTTTATTTTATTATATTTATTAATGAGTTAGTTGAAATTTTAAATAAAAATGATTAAAAATAACAAATTTGAGATTAATATTTTATTTGTTTGATTTTATTTTATTATATTTATTAATGAGTTAGTTGAAATTTTAATAAAAATGATTAAAAATAACAAATTTGAGATGTTATTTGTATAGATATTAAATATTAATATTTTATATGTTTGATTTTTTTGTTATATTTATTAGTGAGTTAGTTGAAAATTTAAATAAAAATAATTGAAAATAAAAAATTCCATATGTTATTGGTATACATATTAAACTTTAAACAATAGATTTTTTGAGATTCTTAACTGATTTATATATTTAAAAATACATATTTAATTAATAAAATAATATAATAATAAACATTATATTAAAAATAATTAATTTAATTTAAAATGATTAATATTATAAATATAGACTTATTTTTATTATATATAGATGAAATTTTTTTTCACTATATATTTTTAAGTTAGTTTTAACCAAAATCCAACTTTAAGTTTGAGTTTAACTTGTTTAATATTTAGAATTTTAGGGTTTAAGAGATTTTCAAGGTGCTAAATGTATTTGGCATTCAAAAAAATATTTTAAATAACAAAAAATTACTATATTTCTTAAAATTGTATGCCCTCGTTCTTGTGAAAAAAAATATTTATTCTACTAGTAAAACTAAAACTAAAATATATAAAATAAATGAATTTTTTTAATACACTTATATTAAATAATGGGCTTAGTATGAAATAAATTCTTTTACTATATTTCTAGGGAGTTAATAATGGGCTTAGTATGAAATAATTTTTTTTACTATATTTCTAGGGAGTTGTCTTTAGTGTGACCTTTTGGAAGTTTTTACGGTTGGTTTTCAAGTGAAATTTCTTTCAAATCTAATAGAAATTTATTGAAATCACAAGCTTGATGGGTAATCCTATGTGGGGTTTTGAAGGGTGTTGAATCCATATCTACATTAAAAAAGCTAGTTTAAATAACAAAAATCAATATTTCACCTCAAAATTTTCCACCTCATGGATAGTCCAAAAAATCACACTAAAGACAACTCCTATTTCTAGTTAGGTATAGTCAAAATCCTAGAGAGATTTTTAAAAGGCATAGTAGAGGAATTGGGAGGACCCCAAAAAAATTTAAAGAAATCTTGCAAGTAGCAATGTTTGAATCATGTGTTTGATGGTGGAAATAGATTCAACACAATCAAAAACCTTTTGTGCACCCAAAATATTGAAGTCTCACGAACTGTAACTTAGATTGATGTTTGATAGTTGTAAACTTGATTTACAAAAATATGTGGTTGATTTTATTAAAATATTGCGAGAATTTTCATGATTTTTACGGCAAAAAAAGTGTGGTCACACTACAACTTTTTAAAAACTTGAGTTTTAATTGTTTGATGTGTAGAATTTGAGTGTACTAAGGATTTTCAAGGGTGTTGAATCCATTTATACATTCATAAATATATTTTAAATAACTCAAAAAATCTTGAAATTATATTTGGATCATGTGAAAAAGGAATTTTTTTTGTATGAGTTAGATTAAGCCTAAATATTATGTATTTAATCTATATCACATTAGATATTTATATTAAATATTATTTTATAAATAAAAGTTTTCAAATTGAAATTGAAATTATTTTAAAGTTTTGTTAAGGTGCAATTGAAGGAAGCTCATCTCACTCACACGTTGTAGGATTATTGCCCCTACACTCGCTGTAATCTTCCAACCGCACTATAGTGATGTGTGGCATCACCGACCACTTTCTTTTCACCAATACTTATGATCATGGACTACGCCTAACATTCGTACTTAGTTTATTTTTCATTACCAAGTATTAGTTTATCCTTTATACACAATGAAAACCATGAATATTCATCGTAAATAGCAATAACAAGAACAATTGCATAATAGTATAAAGGGAGGGGAAACTCCCTGATGTGAGACTGCACATAAATTAATACATATAATCTTCAATTTTCACAACACAAGTAAACTCTTGGAGGAAACCCCAAATTTTCACTTAGCCAAATTTTTACAACTCCGGAAAACTCGGTTGTCTAGCTCGTCAGCACCTCTGAACGGTCGTTGCGCGACTTTCCCAACTCTTCATTCACTCGTTGCATGTCTAGTGTCATTTTCCCAACTCGAGCGCGCTTGTTGTGCCCGTGTTACCCACCTTGGGTGCCCTCCGCACATCCTCGTTGCACCTTCGTTCACCAACCCGCACTTCATTTTGTTTCACCTCGTGCATGGCACACCCAACCACAAGTCACCCTCAACCGATCACCAACTCATTCCACCATTCGGCCTGCCTGTTGTTCGGCGGGTGCACTCTTTGCACGCCTCACATGATCCTCCAAACGAACACCCTACTTTGTTACTTCAACTTTCCCAAACGTTTGCTATATCTTTCTTTCGGTGGGCGCGCCCTCCGCAGGCCTTGCACGACCCACCACATGGATGCCCAACTCAGTTGCACCTTCTCCGAGTCGTCCTACGCACCTGTCCACCCCACGCCCTCTATGGGTCGCCTAGCCTCTCCGTTTACTCCACCCGATTGCCTTCACCCGTTCTGCCCATAATGTGGGCACATATGTATGCACAACCTTTGCAATTATCCAACTATAGAACTCCAACTATGATTTGCGAGTTCGTTGATTGACAAACTAGTAGAGCTCTAGCTCTATGAGTGGACATTGTTATTCAAAATAAATTCTAACACCTCAAGAAGTATTTTTTATTTCTCTGTTCATCTTGGTTTCCACACTTTCTTGATTGTGAGATGTAGCATCTACCAAGACCTTGGTCAGTTGAAACACATTCCAAGCCATGTCAACGCAGTTGTTTCAATTCGGGATGAGGGGTATATTAGTGCACAAGTCATATCATTGTGAGAGTTTTAGTTTCATCTTTGGTGTTTCTCTGCTACCAACATGCCTAGACACTACCCCGGAGGAGTCATGCATGAACAAAAGCATCGCTCCCCTACAAGCGAGCATGGTTAGTACCCCGTGGAGTTATTTGCATCACCTCTCTATGCAGGAATCCATTCTCTTCTTTCACCTTATTCATTTTTAAAATTTTCAATTTTTTTTTATATTTTCATTTTCATTTTCCTTCAGAAGAGAGATCCCGATTTATTGAGAATAGAAAAGGTTTTTCCTTCAGATAAGTAGTTTATATATACCTCTAATGTGCTTGTTAAGGTTCCCCCCCTCATCTTCCTGTACGTGACTGAGCTGACAAGGATTAACCCAAAAGTAATCGACTATAGTAGGTGACACTAGTAAGCATGCAAGCATTGTGTTTTAACCAAGGTTCACTTCAAACAATATGTATTTTCCATTAATGTATCATAGACTAAAGACAAAAAGTTCTTCATACAGAGAAAGGATGACAAAAAACCAAGTATTGATAACTACACAAGTCCTCTTGTACTTTACCAAGCCTGTTGCAAAATTCGCACATGGTCTCATGTGAACTAACCTACAGACATAAACAACCAAAAAAACAACAAAACAAAGAAAAATCAAAAGTAAATGCATAATAAGAGCAAGTAAGAAAACAAGGAGGCAAACATACAAACGTGCAAAGTAAGAAGCAAACATGCATGCAAGCAATCAAACCAAAATCAAGTACTACTCCTACTCCTAAGGTAACAATTGATGGGTGTGCTTATGTAAAGTGATACTTCCAAATAATCCATCAGCGCATTGGTCAACCCATGTGGGCAAAGGCATGGCTCGTGAATAGCACATGTGTGTGAACTAGCAAACATGAAAGATATAACAGTGAATCCAAACACACTTTGGGTTTCAATGCATCCACAAAACATGAGTGCAAGTGCATGACATGTGGTCTGTGGACTTACCATGGTTTGGTGTGATGATGCATGCAGATGCTAAGCATATGCACACTCTTGATTGTTCCATGCAAGCAAACGAAACAAGCAAAGAAAACTTGTGTCATGCATGCCTACTTGCTATGTAAGATTTCTCCAATGCATGAGTAAAGGGATCATGTAGTTTGAGTGCTGGAAGTGAAATACGAGTGTTATATTGATCCTAAGTGCATACAAATGAGTGATTAGGAGCCTTGGGTGTTCGAACAATTTCCTAATTGGAAGTGAAACTAACCTCAAGACAGCGAGGGCGTGACATAACCATCAACTCGAGTTGAAGTGCCTCGACAGCCTACGGGGTTTCGACTTCATCGATAGATAGACCATCATAGACCATTGCATAGATTAACAATGATTGAGTCAACATCATTATCAAATGAAGAAGTAGAGAGATCATGATAACCAAGATCACAAAATTCAAGATGTTTTTCGGCATGCCCATGATTTAATGAATCACACATAGGGGTAGATGAGAAGAATGAATGTTCACACTCTGTGTTTCTAAAAAAGGAAAATGGAAAACCAAGTAGATCTTCAATAAATGATTTTTCCTCTACATTGTGAGATGATTGACTAATATCTGGTGTGTTATGCGAATGATCAACAATGGGTGCATCCACAAACACAGATACACATGTCAAATTAGGGATGGTAGAATCACGAGGGATGTCAGAATCATGAGCGATGTTAGGGAATAATGGAGGACGCTTGGACAAATGTAATTCACCCTTCGCCGAGGGTTGACGCCTAATCTCCCAATAATAATCTTCATGAATGGCAGTGCAGGTTGGTTGTGCAAAAGCAACTCCATCGATAGCTTGGTCCTCATTCACAATAATTGTAGAGTGTAGAATGGAAGAACATAAGACAGTGCAATCCAAAGGATAATGAGAATACGAAGATGGAGGTTGGGGTATGAAATACATGTGATAACCCATGGGATTTGTAACCCAATCTATGTGACTACTGAAAGAAGTGATGTTAGGAGGATGTGACAACTGAACGAATGTGTGTGCATATTCTCCCACATCGCTCTATAGTTCTGGAACTATTTGATAAGGGGATGACACACAATCACTTGTGACAATGACCGTGTCCATCTATGATTGCACAAAATTATCAATGAAGTATGTTTTGCAGGGTTTGAGCTTGAACTTCTTCTTGGGATTAATATATTTGATAAGGTAATATTCAAATCTATCCATGAGATACTCAAATTGCATCTAGCTTTGTGGGGCTTCAAACATGAATAGACAGAAGCGCTCTCAAAACTTCATAGATAATTTGTGTGGGTCCTTCCATTGTTTTAACAATTTTTTTATCATGTACTTCAAGATCAAAATGGCAGAAAATGGATTTGATTAGATCGCTGAACTGCTTGAATGAGTGCACTGAGTTATGAGGTATTATGCCACAACATTATGATGTGTGGTTGTGAAGTGTGCGTACGAGCAATGAACAAACCTCTCTTTCATTAAAATCTTCCATGCCTTCCATGAGCACATGGAAGGCATCTATATGCTTAATCGAGGCCACTTTGCCTTGACCATCATACATGATTTGTGACAAGTGATCCAAAAACTCCCTCTTGATGTGAAATATATGTCCATTGGACAGACATTTCAAAGAGCGAACTATAACAAAATCCATGACAGATGTGGGAAAACTCAAAACAAAAGATGAGGACTTAGCTTGCCATATGTCCCTCCTTCTAGCGACAAAATGTTGTCGATGCTTGACCCGCCAACATTTCAGGCGATATCCCCATTAAGAATTCCCAACTAGACCTCACATTGTTTGTTGTAGGTGTCCCATCAGTGGGTCGTATGGTATCACCTTGACCATAGTTGCACACAAAAGAAAGTAATATGCCCTTGTTGGAAGCAAGGGTGTCACATGTGCAACAAGCCAAGGAAGGTGAATGAACGGTTCTAACACATAGAAAGTGCGATGCGTGCACCCATTGAAAACCTATAAAATCACATGACTTGGAAGGGAACACATGAGCGAAGATGCATCCCAAGCTAGAGATATTGTTACATGAAAATCTAAAGTGATGGTTAAACCAACAACACATCTAATTAATATTCATAGATACTTATATCGAAAGATTCCATACATCCATGCATAAGCAAACAATACATATATCATTAGAGTAACCAGGATAGTTGAGATACAATAAAAACATATGCATGAAACATGATGGTTGTGTTATATTAGGAAGTGAAAGTTCCAATCATATAGTACAACCCTCACCAACCACTGCCCCCCATAGCGTAATGTTACAGTCACTATCACCTACTCCTCCAAAGAGATGTACTAGCTCTACACTGTGGAAAAGCCAAGCTTGTTACAATACTCTCCAAGATTTCTCTAAGATGCACCTATCGGAAGCTTGGCTCACCAAAAGCCCTTACAATGAGTTATGAGGTACTATATATAGCAAAGGGTGGGGTGACCCTTGACATTCTGCTATGTGACTGTTCACCTACCCTCATGACTCTTCAGCTCTTCTATGACCATTACATTCAACTATCGACACTTGGACTTCCACTTTAGAATAAGTTACATCCAATATCCACATGTAATGATGTGAGAAAAAATAGGCTTGAGAAAGCCATGCAATTTATCACTAACACTCGAACAGTTGTGGTAATATCAACTCTCCGGCATCCTTGCGATGATTGACAGTGGTGAACTGATGCCAAGTTTGGTTTTCCATGATGGTATTCATGAGCTTAATGGTGACATCCTAGTCATAGTGAACTCTTGCCTCTGTTGCATCCGGATACACTACTATGGTTCTTTTGTCCAACTCATCTAATAATATGTGAATCATTTTCTTGAGCGCAGTTGGACCAACAACATACTGATGCATAGTGTTTGTGCTGATATCCGAGTGTTTGATGGTGACCATATGTATCAGCTTGTCGAAATACATGTCCAGCTCCAGTTGAACTTGCTTCTTGTCTTCACCTCGGTGAGTGTGCCAAATGGGTGGGATCTCATGCATGCACACAATGACATCCATGCTCCTCCATACCCTTGCATGTGATCGATAGCATTGCACACTGTGTCTGCTCCATGGTGACTCCTGAATGGATCTATGGCCTGTATGGGCGCAATTTCATTAGTCTATGCATGTTGCGCCTCCTGTCGTACATGTTCCTCCTACAAATCCTTCTCTCACCTATGGAGCTCATGTTCTGCCTTCACGCGATCCTCTTGTCGTGTCATTTCCTCATAGCCTTAGTCTCCAAAGTTTCATTCATAAGAAGTGGATCTGTTAGAACTTGCAACTTTGCTCCGCCTCTACTTTGTCAACAACCTTCCTCTTGCATGTGTCGCATGCAAGTGTGCTACCTTTTGCTGCTGCTCATTGTGTTGCTCACTCTTATGTCGCTGCGATTTCATATTGATATCCTATTCCACGAACAACTTGATGCCTTCATAGATAGGCAAGTTCATAACCACTTGATCGACTTCATCCCCAATTGTGCTCTGAATAGTGTCATTGACTCTGCTCTTGTGGAAGCCAATGTACCTATGCTATTGAGGGGTAGTCTAACACTTGTGATACCTAGAGACATAGAAACACTCATGACAAGAAATATGACAATAGAAAACCAAAAACAACTAGAGGAATGACATGCAACATACATGTGTGACTGTCTATGAAGATTGTGCAATTTTCACGAGGAGGCTTGGAGACTGAATGTCAACACTATGCAAGGCGTAGTCAAAGCTGTCACGAGACTGACTAGCTACTGGAGTTGAACAGTGCATAGTCCAACTTGTCCTAGCTCTTACGGTTTTTCCTTTCAGTAGCTCTTCTGACCCTATATATTACTCTTCCATAGCTCAATTAGGCTTTAACTATAGATAACCATCCATCATGAGTGCATAAGTAAGAAGTAACAAATCAACTAATGTCAAAACATAAGTCATACGTCTAGACCATAGTGTCTAAAATAAATCTTAATGATTCACCCATTAGTGTCATCGATGACCTCAATCAATATAATATGAAACCATCCCATCTTTTGATCTCGAGGCTAAGCCACACAATCTCATCCAACAAGTTATTCAACCTCATTAGTTCAATGTTCATAATTGATATTCTTAATGGCTTTATGAGTACACTACCAAGCAAAAGCTGCCACATCTCCCCTTCAAGAAAGGAAAGTCACCAACACAAAAGGGGGAGGGGTAAAAAGGGGCATGGAGACAAAAATAGTAGCGAACTTTTTTTGGTTTTGCTCACATGAATGCCCCTTAATCTTATGCGTTTGGAGGAGAGTAGGGAACCCTAATTAGGGACATCATCGACTTAGATACAGGTGACCAAGGAATGATCGATCACATGATCCAAGGTAGTCTCCGAAATATGCATGCGAGCCAAATTTTAGAGGGTGTTTGTGGACGCTACAACAACAACCTAGCCCAAATTAGGACCTTAGTGAAGGTCTCCTTATCTAGAGTGATTTTTTCTATCCTTGGTGGCATGTACAGTCCATCTAATGCAAAGAAGTTGGAACCGCCATCAACTATTCGATTTCTATCCTCCATATTTGCAAACATAATAAAGAAACCCTTTTGACCACAAATGCAACTTAATATCCCCTCTTGGTCTCTATTAGAGTTTGATCAATTCACATAATTTTTTTATGTGATCTAGAGGCCCATTAAATTCCATGTAATTGCATATCATCACATGCGCTCTCTAAAGGCATATGTCTCACTATCGATGATTAATTTCATTGGGATTGCCACTATTTTAGGTTTACATGGCCTAGTGGTCCCTTTTGATGTTTTGTCTTCCTACTAGTCTCTATGATTCCCTACAATACTTCTTTCCTCATCACTTCTTTGGCCATTCTTGTTTAGGTTAACTACTCTATCCACTCCTTCGTTGTTTCCTAACACACCTTCTGTTGCAAATGCAAAACCTACCTTGAACCCCTTCCCTTTATCTATTACCAGATTGTGATAGGAGGGGGCCCCTCTCCCCCCCACTTAAATATCATCTTATGGAAACTTTTAAGGATGAAAAATGATCTTAAAATTCAAAAAAATTGGCGAATCTCACTAGTTCCTAATAGGAAAATTATAGAATGTTTAATGATATATTTATAAAATGATTCAAATTTATAATTATTTTCTAAATACTCCCTATATGATGTTGGTGATTTGTAAGGTACAATAATTTTATATTGTGTAATTTGGGTAAATCATTTTTATAAAAATTGGAAATTGAACAATCATTTTTTTGAAAAATCATGGAAAAATAGCCCACTTGGTAATATTAGTCCTTAGAATTTTTCAGGTTGACCATCTCCTTCAAAGCCTAATGACACCTACACAAAAACCCTAGCTCCATGACTACTATGCTCTTGTTCTCCATTTTCATGCACAATTCTACCAATGTATTTTTATAAATGAATTTGTTTAACAATTATTTCCTTCATATATATTTGCACATACCCATGAAGCTTGCGATTTCAATAAATTCCTCTTGGATATGAGAGAAATTTTACTCGAAAAACCCACCGTAAAAACTTTCGAAAAATCTCACTAAAGATAACTCCGTAGAAATATACTAAAAAAAATTATTTCATACTAAGCCCATTATTTAATATATATATATATATTATATATATATTTAAAAATATTTTCATTTAATATATTTAGTTTTAGTTTACTAGTAGATAATAGTTTTTTACACTGACTCATTTTAAGAAATATGTAATATTTTGCTATTAAATAATTTTGAATGAGAAAAGATTAGCTCCTTAAAGCTTTAACAAAACTACATATGTAACAAATTAGACTCAAGCTTAAATTGAATTTGGTTAAATTAACTTAAAAAAGTATAGTGAAAAATATTTCATTTATATATTAAAATAAGTCGTATAACTAGAATAGTAAACATTTAAATTAAATAATATTTTAATAAATTATTAAATTAATAAATTTTTATAATAAATATGTATGTTTAAATATTATAATCAGTTATAATCTCAAAACTCTATTTATTAATGTATACCCAAAAATATTTGAGAAGTTTATTTTAAAATTTTTATTAAATTTTAACTTAACTCAGAATAAATAACAAAAAAATCAAAATATGTATACCAATAACATCTCAAATTTGTTATTTTTATCATTTTTATTTAAAATCTCAACCAACTCATTAATAAATATAACAAAATAAAATCAAACTCATAATATTAATCTGTAAGTATAAATATTATTTTAAAAAATGCAGTTATATAAAATTATCTTTTAAAACCAAAAAAATACTAAAATTTAAATTTATTTAAAAATTTCATCAAACATTGTATTTAAGACAATCTATACAAATTTGAACAGTTACATCCCTTCACTCACCGGTTCAACCTATTTCTTTTCCATGATGCCCTAAATTGCTTATTATAAACACAATGTAAAGACTATTTATCTTCCCTAATGTAAATACAATTTTTTATTATAACCACTATTTATATTCCATGATCTCATAAATATTTTATTACAACCACAATGTAAAGCCTATTTATTTACCACGATGTGAATACATTTTTTTTTATTGAAACCCTAATGCAAATATAGTTACAAGCACGACCTAGGGACTCCTTTTCTCGCCTCCACTAATTCATCCAAGTAGCTCCCCAACCATCATGAAAATCATTAATTATTATCTCAAAACGAAGAATTAGAATAAATATTAAATAATCATTCATTATTATTTTGAAAACATAGAATGAAAATAAAGCAGCCTCCGTAACAATAGTGAGTTATTTATCGTTGCATGTAGAGATATTTTTTCTTTTGCTTTGCCATTTCTGTTATCTCCATTTTTCTTTTTCCTTTGCCATCTTTGATATCTCCATTGCCATTTCTGTCATCTCTGGTGCCTCGGTTGAAAACCCATTTCCCCCTTTAAAAACAAACAATGCCTAAGTATGAATATAATAACTGCATGGACACCACAATGGAGGTCACCACAATGGAGGTCACCTGGTGTTGGAAACCTAATCCTAAATGGGTTAGTGGGGAAGTCGAATGGACAAAAGCAGTTCAAGAGACCTTGCGATGTGAATCCCAACGGTCACCATATGTACTATAAATGTATATCAAATTGTTAATAAAATTGTATTGCATGTTTTATCTTTACTATCTTTCTCGCTCCCCATGTGTGTTTAACATGGTATGAGAGCAGGCCTATTTCTACCCTGCATAATTAATTTGAGCCATTTGTTTATGGCCTTTCTTTGTAGTTTATTTTTGCCATATTCTTTTATATAGACCTGCGCTCTGTCTACCATATTCACTTGAATAATGAAACGTCCCTATGCCAGCGCTGTCCAAGCTGTTCTGACATGTCTGTCTTCCATATCGGCGCTCTATTCTGCGTTACCTGCGACCTCTCTCTTTTACAATCCTCACGCTTGAAATTAGACGTGCGCTCTCTGTCCATAAGTGTTTCATGTTGAACTGAATGCTGCGTTTGAATGCGTTACTGAATCGTGACCACCTCTGATGAGAAGGCTGCTGAGGCCACTGTCTACTACGCTGCCATTGATGAGCATGCCATTATAGTTATTTCCTGCAAATTGTAGGCAAGGACTCAGATTGCCAACTCGAGTTGAGGAACCGAGCAGCTGAATCCCGCTGGGGTTAAAAAGAAGCGAGGGTGCATTAAACCCCGAAACCATGGCTCCCCCAATCCCAAATTGAGAGGAGGAGGCAACGACGGACTCCCCATTAATCCCACATTGCCATCGAAATTGCACCTAACTCCCATTTTTCAGATCCAAAGCAGGTTGCAGACAATATCTTGCTACTGTTTTCAATCCAGTTCATGCAATTATTGTATAAAAGAGGCAACCGAAGCAAAAGGTGCATATTCCCATTGGCTAGAAGGCTCCATTATAGAATCTGTAGATTTCATGGACACTTATATGGATACAAGCACAAATTTTCTTATGCCGACCGCTCTGTAAATAAGCAGCCAAAGGCTATGTGTAAGTGAGACATTGTAGAACCGAATTTACAAAACAGGTATTGCCGAGGTTTTCCAAGCCAGCACCAATTTTCCTAAACTCAATTCGCCGTGTGAGCTCAAGATCCATCGATAGTTCTGTGGGTTCGTTTCTCCGGCTTATCCTCCCAGAGTTTGAACAGTTTGGTGCCTCTTGAGAACGAAATGGGTCCATCCGCCCCTGCAACAGAGGATCCTCGGACGGCCTTTTTCTTGGATAGAATCCACCATTTTCTCGCAATTTAGTGGCCATGTGAAATGGATTTCAATCACCCAATTGCTTGCTTCGAATCTGGAAGCAATTATGCATGTGTGTGGTGGTCTTCTTAAAATCTCGAAGCGGTTCTGCGTGTCTGTGGTGGTCTTCTTAAGGGTTCTAGACCGAGAGATCTCCCCAAAGATCGTGAGTAGATTTTGATGTTTATCGAGCAGCCGCCCGAGCTACCCCAATGAGCCATAGGCAATTTTCTTTGGCTATAAGCCCTAAACCTTAGCGGGTGGACAGAAGTGGAGGAACTCGCAGGTATTGAAACACTGGTATCTCTGGAGGAGCTGCGAGCATCTGGATGTGAAAATCTGAAAAGAATACGGGGTTTGGGGCAGCTGACAAAACTTAAACAACTGGATGTTTATGGATGCAACCATATAGAAGAGCTGAAGGTGTTGAACGTTTGAGGTTTTTGGAGAAGCTTGATGACTCTGACTGTCCAACTTTGCACTGCGACGGGAGAGTACCTTGATGAGATTGAAGGAATTCATGCTCCACATTTGAAAATGAAATCCTAAGAACACAGTTTTTGCAGTGACAACAAGTGATCGTTGGTGTGCACGAGAGCTTTAATCACTTGATGTTCCACGATTTCGCCATTATTGTCCAGCAAATTCCGCGGTGACCATTCTTGCAGGTTTCAATGAGTGATGAAGGGGACTTTTCCAACGAGTGAAGTCTCGGCAGAAATTCATGATATTATATGGAAAAACCTTACGACTATGATATTGTATAGGTGAACCTTATGACAGTAATTTTGGTGTATAACAGTGTCTTTGTAACAGTGATGTATGACATGGCTTGACAATGATGTGTATGACAGTGACCATGATATAACTGTGATGTGTATAATCTCATGTGAATATTGGCATGGTTTAGGAAGCATTTGAGTACTGTTTTTGCATGAAGGTGAGTGGATCGAGATTGATAATATTGAATGATTTTGAACATATATTGGAAAGCTTTTGCAGGTTGAAATGGGAAAGTGTGAATTGGCCAGTGATTGAAGTTTTTGATTCGGTAAATCCTGGGATGCATTCTTCTATGTTTTAGATATTATTGATCGTGGGTATTCCAGGCCTAACCCTACGTCACTTTTCCTCATTGTTTCACTATTTTTTTGAGGATTACAAATGGCTCCAATTAGTGCAATATTAGAGTTAGTGGACAATCTAATACTCTCTACTATGAATAATACAGTCAAAATCAGCAAGGATATTCTCTCAGAAATTCAGACATGTCTACAAAATGCATAGGAAAAGATTGATTTTTTGCAGCCTGAATCACAGCTATAGCAAGAAGAGTTACATCAAAATAGACACCATTCTGAACCTGTTTTTGTTCAGAACATTGAGACAGCCACCCATCAGCAGAATGTTACAGTTCATTCAGATTTAGTACCAAACAAAGCAGCAAGGTTACATGCAGATGCAGAAGTTCAGTCTGCACTTCCCAAGCCCATCATCACACCTTGGGAATAGCTTGTCCACAACAAGCATAGAACTGGTCTTGGATATGATAAGGACTTGTCCTTTCATATTCCAGACTATGCCAAGCCCATTCAGTTTCAGAGTGCTGGATTTATTCATGATAGTTCACCTGCTCCTCATGACAGTGCACCTCAAATTGTTCTAGACTCTGCCCCTCTTCCACAGCAGCAACAACAACAGATCGTGAAATGCCAACACTGTGATCGAGTTGGCCATCTCAAAGATCACTGTTTTGATCTTCATCCATGTAAGCATTGTCATAAAACTAGCAATCCTTCACACAAATGCTTCAAAAACAAACATCCTCCAAGAACAGAGATTCATCTTGCATGGATCTTCTTGGCAATGGGCATCAACATCCAAGAAGGTATTCCAAACACATGTCAAAACTTGTTCCAGAGTATTGAAAAGTCTTGCAGCTGGTTTTCTCCATTATCTCACCTTGTATTTGACAGGGGGGAAATGATGGTCATTTACAAGCTTCAAAATCACATCAAGCGAGCCTGAGCCACAACCTTCCATATCAGTTTCAGAGCTGTAGCCAAAGACAAAGATGCCTGAACATGCCTTGATTTGGCAATCTGAGACACTTCCTCTAGTAGAAGACTTCAGCTTCTTGCTAGTTTTGGAAGAGTTCCGGGAACAAAATTGAGAACACTTCCTCTAGCAGAAGACTCCAGCTTCTTACGAGTTTTGGAAGAGTTCCTGGAATTGCATTAAGCATTCTAGAGTTGTTGGTCATCCTTAAACCATCACACGTTGAGACTTACCTTTTGAGGTTGAAGTTTTACCTTTTATGCGGGGTGAGACCTCCCTTTTATGGTTGAAGGTTTCCCTCTTTAAAACAATAGGATCACTTCCTCTAGCAGAAGACTTCACCTTCTTGCGAGTTTTGGAAGAGTTCCAGAACTGCACTAAGCATTCGAGTGTTGGTGGCCATCCTTAAACCACCGCCCTTTATACCAACATTTCAGAGAGCGCATTCAGCCTAGTGCTGCCATGCATTTTTGCACATTTTATATTACAACTCTCTTCTTGGACTCATACATAACCCTTAGGATTAAGGGGGGGAATGTTGTACACTTAATCCTAAATGGGTTAGTGTGGAAGTCGAATGGACAAAAAAAGTCCAAGAGACCTTGGGATGTGAATCCCAACGGTTACCAGATGTACTATAAATGTATATAAAATTGTTAATAAAATTGTATTGCATGTTTTATCTTTCCTATCTTTCTCGCTCCCCATGTGTGTTTACCACCTGGTATTATTACAGATTTTTTCAGTTACCATGTGGCTGATGTTAGGAGATGTTAGGAACCTTCTCATTATAGTTCTGCTTCAATCTCAAACTTTTCAGTGGGTATAAGGAACCACGATGCTAATTCTCAAAGACCGGAATGGATCTCACCTGTCATTATTCCAGTTTTTTGCAGTTACCAGGAGGAGCACGTGCAGAACCCTTCTGATTATAATCCAGCTTCAAACTCCATGTTTTCAATGGGTATAACAAACAACTACCATAATAATAGCAGTGTACATCATCCACCTATTTTAGACAGGGTGAACCGGTGTATCACTGGCCCTGGCAACATCTCTCTGGAACCAATCAGTATGACAAATGTTGGATTTGGAGGCAGATTTTCTGAGAGCGTAGATGCAAATCATGGTTTCAGAGGCAGGTTTGTTGAGAGCATAGATGCAAATGGTGGTTTCGGAGGCAGGTTTGTTGAGAGCATAGATGTGAGAAGTGGGTCGTCTATTTCCCAACGTAATGCCGCCCGGTATGAAAACACGGAGGGGCCGCGTATGCCAACACCACATTCAAATTTGTTGGTAATACCACCTGGTATCAATCCTGCCACCTTGCTGGACTCTTCGGATGCCTCTGATGAGCAGGTCAGTTGCTTTGACGAGTTTTTTTGGGTTTGAAAATGAAGAGCTGTTCATATTTTATAATGTCTTTCAATGGTTAGGTTTTTGTTTTTCTAACGTCTTTGGTTCTTTGAAAAAAAATATATTGTCCAACGAATCAATGTGTTTTTCAGAGATAAAATGAAGAGCTATTCATATTTTATAATATCTTTCAATTGTTAGGGTTTTGTTTTTCTAACGTGTCTGGTTCTTTAAAAAAAATATATTGTCCGATGAATCAATGTGTTCTTCAGAGATTAAGTTCATTGGAATGGAATGTGTCAATTGAATCTCTAGCTGCACAATTAGATCTGTGCACAATTGGATCCGTTTTATGCCGTTTTCTGGCCACGCATACTAATTTTATGTGTTTTTGTGAGGTTTTTGGTTTTTAATTTTATTATTTTTGTTTTGTTTGTTGAGATGTAGATTAGTTGGTTTAATTTTTATTCCAAAAATAACAAGCAAGATGAGATTAAGTTAATTATAATGGAATGTGTAGATTGAAAGTTAGATGCACAATTAGATTTGTGCGCAGTTAGATTTGTGTGCTTACTCCAGGTTTCTCGCCACTCATACTAAATTTATGTATTTGTGTGTTTTTAGTTAGGGTTTTGGGTTTTTAATCTTCATTTTTAATAGTCACACAAATTTAATTTCCTCATTCTCCCTGTCGGTCGAGAGTTGTAATTCTCCCTCCACGCTATCTCCAACGCCCCCGGCAATGTTGACAC
>APFE031015326.1:0-12102 GCA_000404065.3 Pinus taeda
AACAGATTTCACAAACATAGTCCCCTGGGGACAACTAACCAAGAAGTTTAAAAGGCTTCTCCCCTTTTGGTCAGTCCAACCATCGGACATAACAGTGCATCATGTTTTTGCCCATGATGCCCTAAACTCCTCCAATCTTTGGGTGCAGTCGCGCTTTTGATCTTGAAGAATCCGGCCTCTGAAATCATGATAAGAAGGGATTTTGTACCCCGAGCCAACACTGGCAATAGCATCAATAGCAGGTTGGAAAAAAGGATTATTCCTTACGACGCTGAAAGGAATATCACTCCAGAGGAGAAATTTTGCTAGCAAGTTGTCAGCTTTTTCTTTCTCGTTTCTTTTTAGCATTGAACCAATAGATGGCTGTGAACCAGGTGTGGTTCGAGGAACAAAAAATGATGATGCAGCTATCGGATTCATTGATGCTGTAGTAGAACCAGCACCACTTCCTTCACCTGACCTTTTTCGTTGCCTTTTCACTTCTTCTTTGGCCTCTCTAGTCTGCTCTAATTCATCCAGTGCTCTTGTGGCTTGTAGGATAAGTTCAGGATTTGTATTTGGACAAGGCGTCACATCATGTCCAGGGATTCGTGCAAGGTGAAACTTCAACCTATACACCCCCCCTTTTATATGCTTTCCACACAACTTGCAATTCAATCTTTGTCTATCAAGCGGAGTTGCAGGCTCACCATATTCCCAGAAAGGATCCAATTTCCTTGGCATGTTTGTTTTCTAACTTTGAAGTTGCAAACCTATGGGAAAAAATTAAAATTAATAAGGATTAGGAAATATGAATTTAGGATTACAATTTACAAATATCTAGAATGATAGAATCCAAACTTCCAAACCCAATTTACCCAACCAAATGGCAAGCAAATGCCAAAAACAATGAAAAAATTTTAAAACATAAACAATGTTTAAAAAACATGAAAAGTTAAAACAAAAAATTGGTTCCCATAGCCATACCAAGCTACCCATCCCAAATCAATGAAGAAATACAAACAATTCTTTAAACACAATGAAAACAAACAAAAAATGGTGCCCATATGAAGTTTTTCAACAAAAAAAAATAAAAAACATAGAAAAACATTGTTTTGAAACAATGAAAACTAAAAAAAATCAACCTACATACCGTTTCTACGGTGAAAATGGCGATCTCCTCTCGAAATGGTGAGCGTAGACCCTTTGAATCGGCGAAATCGCCCTCCAAACCCTCTCTCCAGCTCAGTGCTCTTCCTAACCCGCGCGCTGTCCAAATGGGCAAAATGAAATTCTAATTTTTTTTCATATAAACCCGCTGCCGCCCGACCCCGCGATTTTTACTGAAAAAATCGCGCTTTTTTCGAAAAAAGCGCGATTTTTTCAAAAAATCGCGCTTTTTTCAAAAAATTGGGCAAAAAAATTTTTCCACGATTTTTTCCCTTAAAAAGCGCGATTTAATCGCCAAAGGGAAAAAATCGCGATTTTTTGAAAAACGCGCGATTAAATCGCGATTTTCACAACACTGATTTAAATGTATGGGCTAATGTTATATGAATGAAATGTCCTAGAGATTATTTATCTCGAGAAGCTTGCATCATTTGCTTTAAAGTATAAATGCTTGAACGTCACTTTTCTTTTCTTACTAACTACCTTGGATGAAGTTGACTTTCTGGGCCTCCTTGATCAAGAATCCAAGTTCTTACTCATTAGCATCCTTGACTCCATATCCCTAAGTGAATTAGGCATTGCTTCCTTAAAAGGGTGAACATATTAACCTTCATTTCACCATTTTTTCCCAAGTCTAGCCCCATTAGATCACCTAGGGCATCAATTTCGCAGCGTTTGGCCCACGGAAAATTTTCGATCTCCTCTAGGCTACTGGGCTAGTGGGTCCCCTCCCTCTCCAAATTTGAGACAATTCTGACAGTGGAATCTCCAGGATCCCAGCCCCTAGCTCTAGGACCGAATTTTGCCTAAGTATCCCCAAGGCTAGTCCTTAATAGGATCAATACAACCTTTTGAAATAAATATTCTTGTTTGGTCCTTTCCCCTCACCTTGTCTAGAATAGGAACATCATTGGTTGCTATATTTCATCCCCGAACTTGGGTTGGGTCCACTTGGCCTCGTGTGGTCCCACTTCTTAATAAAAACTATTTGTCAAAGACCATTTGGGAGTCCAAGTTTCCAAGGATTATAGGGATTGAGAAACTTGTTCATAAGCCTATCCTTTCTCCCTCAACCCTCCAATCCTCGCCCTTTACCCTGGTGGACCAAGTCCCTTGCTTAAAGAGAAAGCAAGTTCCATTTCTCACTCCATCCTTGGTAAAGGGTTTTTAGGGTCACATCCTCACCTCCATTGACATCTACTTTACAAAGAGATCCCTACACTATCGGGACTCCTTCCATTGGTGAAAGTCCGTAAAGAGCAGGGAGAATTACTCGTGGTGACAGTGGGCTAAGCCTCCACCATTGCTCTTGACCTAGCAGTTGCCCTCTTAGGAATCCCATTTAGGTCCCTTGTTGGTTTTGAGTGGTAACAAGACTTTAAAAGATTAAAAAAAAAAAAAATTGTGGTAATTTTTTTTTATAGTCAAGGCAGTTTAAACTTTTTAGTATTTCTAAAGTTTGACTATAGGAAAAAAAAATGGATTGGAGTTACTTAAGAAAATCATTTTAATTCCATAATTGCTTTAAGTATTTATCTGATTAGCGTTTTAATTTCATGGTTTTCACGGTTTTTCATGGTAATTGATTTTCAAAATTGAAGTGCTTAAGCCTTTTGCATGCAAATTTTCATAATCATTAGCATTAGATTTTAAATATCTTTAATTGCTTTAAGTGTGGGTCTATTTACTTCAAATTATTGGATATTTCAAAATAATTAATTTTGAGAATTTTTTCAAATAATTATTGAATACTCCATCATGGACTTGTGGAAAATTGCATATCTTTCATTTTTCCCAAATTGAGTATTTTAAGCATCTATATAATTGGCATTATCTTGAGGGTGATATTGAAGAATTGTGAAGAAAATTTTGTTCTCTTTGAGCTATAATTGCATGAACTAAAGTGATAAGTTTGTGATTTAATTAAACTGTGACATTTTAAGCACATTGTTGAGCTCAATGTTTTAAGTGGCTCATCTTTCAATCATTGTATAGTGAAGAGAATATTTATTTTGGAAATTAAAGGCTTTGCCATATAACTCAGAAATAGATCGTGACATAAGTGCTTTCAATCCTTGAATCTAGCTTCATCTTGCTCCATCTTCTAATCGTCTCGTGCATTTGCATATTAAGTTAACCTTGCATAATTAAAATTTACTTCCAAGCATAAGCTTTGTCGATAGAAATATAGGTACCTATCCATCTTTGCTTGAGGAACCCGGTTTTAATAGTACTTAAAACGGTGACCTTGCAGTCGTCAAAGCCACAACGCTCTACAGCGCCGCAGGCACCAGGTATGTTAGATTTTCAGGAGAGGTATCATTAATCACACCTTAGTGTGCTTCACCTTATCTTCTCTCTACCACTTACTACGAAAGCAAGCCCAATATAGAATGGATCGAAGGGTTAAAACTTAGATAGGTATACAACTAAAATTAACCAAGATTCTTGCATCTCACATTAGTTTTAGGATCTGCATTTCATATAAGATAGTTATTCATCCAAGCAGCAGTTGTTCATCAATTACTATGTCCTAAATTTCAAAGCAAGATAGTTGGCTCCATAAGGCACTGGTATCAATCATTTAAATCTAATCGAATCATATATGTCTTGCTAAATCTAAAACAAGTATTTGGTTGCTTGATTGTCTCCCGAACTGGTTGGTTCACAACTAGTTCTCCTTCATTCCGTTTCCGAGGGTCTACCTCCCTTAGCCTGTTGTTGGAAGACAACGTGAATAGAGAGATTAGGGATCTGGGTGATAGCCCCTGATCTGAGTCGTTGTAGAGGTGCCTAGATATTATGTACGACAACAGGGACCATAGCACTAATAGACTTGATGTTGAATAGCATGCCTCAAATTGAAACAATCCCTTAACAGTGAATGACTCCGTAGTGCATTCATAATTGTAGTATCTAGACGACTAGGATGATGATCATGAGATACATTTATTTTTGTTTTTATGTGATTTTTTATCAACTTGCCTAGACTTAAAGACTCAGGACAGAGATCACAATTCAAAAGCAATTGTGATGTATCTATCGACATCTTATACATCTCATAATAAGTTTTTTTTTCATATTTATGTGGCAGTGTGATTCTTTGGCGATGTTGTTGCTTTAAATGTTTAAGGGAAAAAAAAAAGGAATTATTTTTTTTAGGTTTGCCAATATTTTCCCCAATCTTGCCAATAAAATATACTCTGGACCCTCGACAACATATTTGCCAACGCAATAAAAGTAGCATTGGTCGATACAATAATGAGGATCCCCCATTATTTTACAAATTAGGTAGATGTAATATCTAAAAAAAAATATATGAACTAATGTCAGTTTATTAAAAATATTAACATCAAGGATTTTATTGAATTTCAACAAAGTATTTACTTTTAGGAGCCCTGTATTGTTGAGTGTTACTTATTGGGCAGCTCCTCTCTTTAACACGTACTATTGAATTTCCACAGCACATCAAAATCTAGTTTGGATCTTAAAGTATCTAACACAAACACACTCAAATCACACAATGATACTACTTTGCATAGCAGAATTTACACACATCCTTGAATCAACTAATGCACATGACAATTTTTAACTTTTCAAACCCACTACATGTTATATTACAATCTAGAATACAACAGTCTTAGGGCTCTTGTACCAGGGATCATGGCCCTTACATACAACCTTGATACCAGGATACAACTAGGACTTGGTGTCAATCACTTTGACAACCAATCTACCCTAAATAAGACAACACTTGACCCACTTGCTAATGGTGACCATGCTCATCCCTTTCAGTCCACGTGCATTTAGCACATGTGGCGGGTCCTCTTGTTGGAAATAATACTGAGAAGGGGGGTGAATGAGTGCTATCATATCAATAATTTTTCATTTCCCAAACAGATTTATATACGCTACTTCTGTGAGCTGAACTAGTGTATACACATTATTCTAATTAGTGAAACCACCGTATACCCAGAGAACTTGTGATTTAGTTAACTTATCATGTGTTGATCTATAACCAGTGCATTAGTAACTTATTAAACAGTGCAGTAAAAACATAATAAGCCATCACAGATAAGAAACACACATGAACACCAAGATTTAAGGTAGAAACCCAATGTGGGTGAAAGCACCTGCTGTTGTCATCTCTATTTTCTTTTAATAACAAGAAAATATGTTTACAATCTTGTACTAGTGCAAACTCATACCAGTACGTAGGCACCCACCTACAGAAGGCTACAGCCTTCTCTTGTTTTCCAGCTTCTACTGGAACGGAGCTGCAAACCCCCTAGCTCTTGTACTAGCCAATGTGTTTACTAATACGTAAGCGGCGACCTACAGAAGGCTACGACCTTCTCTCTTCTTCCAGGGACCACGTTTCATAAATTTTCAGACTGGATGCTCCTAGCACACAACAATATACATCAAGGCCTCGTTTCATCAAATTTTCATACTGTACCCATCAAAAAATTTGAAACTCAAACTACATCAACCAACAATTAGTTAATCTTAACAATCAGATCATTGTCACCAGAACAGTGTGCTGAACCCAGAAACCTGCATCATCATTCAAAACCATTTGTATCCTCAAAAATCATACATCAGAATGTATATGCTACTTTACTGAACCCAACCTGCGTGTATACGCTACTTCATTTAATCAAACCTGTGTATCCCTTCAAAACTACTGAAACGTAAAACTTCTGAATCAAGTCTGTACCATCCAGCAATATACTAAACATCTACTGTCAATTTATAGAGCTTTACACAAGCAGTAGCAGAGATCACCCTTCTCACTTATACAATCAATCAATCAAATATCAAACCCCTTATGCATTCAGTTTTACATTCAGATCTAAGAAGACTTTATTGACAGACAACAACAAAACAACAGAACTGATCAAATAGATCAGTCAGATCTTGAAGAATACGCTTTTCTTTTGTATACGCTACTTGAAAGTGTAGAACCTGCGTGCGCACACGGTTTTACTAAGACGAACCAATGTATAATCTGCAAATATTAACTCATAACTTCGCTGCTATGCCAGACTTCAAACAAACTCGGATTATGACATTTAAAAAATAAAACAGGTCTACACAATCAAATCTGGCCCAACCAATATCAGATCATTCAATAATAAGTCATTTCAGGTCTCATGATCCTGATCCAACATTGAATTCAAGGTGCACACAATATTTCAGATCAAATCACCAACATAGCCCTTACAACATGAAATATACTTCAGATAGAAGTATTCCTTAGAAACCCTTTTCACTTGCACTTCCTGGCCTAATGATCTTCTCCTCCTTATATAGTTTTTGGCCTTTCTCAATATCTCAGACCAAAACCACTTAGAACTCGTGGTATTCATGGGTGGGATCAAATAGTCGTTATTCCGCTCAATATTGTGGGCTAATACCATGGTATTGACCCCTGGTATTCTCTACTCTTGAAATCCCTGGATTTTCCAACTTGTACGTGCTTTTCCTCTTACAGGGGTGTGTGTATACGTATACACTATTTTTGTTCTGTGTACCTGCGTGTATACGTTGTTTTCACTAAGTGGACCTGCGTATACATCTTAAACTGCTTTTCACCATCCTTTACCTTCAAATTCTTCATTCTGATTAGTAGACTTTAGTTCCATCTTCCTGTTCTTTTGTACCAATGCTTTGTTACATCTGAATAGGCCTGTTACACTATGGGTTGCCTTTCATCAAAACTGAATTGACCTGTGAGTGAGTTGCCATCAAGGACAACACTTGTATCATAATGCCAACAATCTCCCCCTTTGGACTTGATGGCAACCATGCTAGTGTTGATTACTACAAGTTGTAGAAACTGTTAGAGATAACAAGCAACACCAAAATACTCTCATTCTTTGACATCAAGGGCAAAGGGCGGACCAAGTTATTCTCCCCCTTTGATATACATTATCTTGTCCATGCTCCCTCTAAGTACACGCCAACTCTGCAGAGATATGTTTCAAAAGAATAACATGACTCTATAACTCAACTAAGTGAGTATGACCTCCCTATGACCAATGACTCATACATACATCAATCACCCAACCAAGTGGGGATACATCAAATTTGACTCATCCACCCATCCAAGTGAGGATATACCAATTGTTTACACATGACAAAAATAGAGCAATTATTACATTATCCATCCCATGCAAAGTGGGGATACAAATTACATCATATGTCCAATAGGACTCATTGAAATATAGACCATGATAGAAGAAGTCATATCACACCCCAGATCTTTATATGACTTACGCAACAAATGATATAAGTATCTGAATCCATAGCTGAACTCAGCGACCATGATGCCAACAACGCAAAATGTGTGTGAAGGCTAATGCTCCCCCTGAACCTGTGCTACTTGTGCATTGTCAACAAGTCATTTATCAAGGCATCTTTGTCAGTAAGATAAAAATCAATGAATAAAGCATATTGTCAGACTGTAATCATAACTATCAGACAGAGCACCCATATCAGAGTTTGACCCACTGTTTTTCTGTCATAAAAACATATATGCTCCTTCAGCCACAGAAACCTGCGTATAATAACCTTCCTTTGAAAACTAGATTTAACAGCAGGATGATGCAGCAACTACTCCCAGCTTTTGTCTGAGATATTTAAATGTTTCTCTGGGAAGCAGTTTAGTGAATATATCAGCAACCTGTTCATTGGAGGGTACATACTCCAATTTAACCTTTTGTTCAAGCACTTGTTCTCGTAGAAAATGGTACTTAATGGGTATGTGCTTGGTCTTCGAGTGCATGACTGGATTTTTCGAAATACTGATGGCACTTGTATTATCACATAAAATGGAGATGGGTGGAGTACATGTGATCTGAATGTCTTGCAATTTTTGCATCATCCAAAGTAGTTGTGTGCAACAAGATGCAGCAGCCACATATTCTGCTTCAGTTGTAGATAAGGCAATCAAACTTTGTTTCTTATTCAACCAAGACACCAACCGTGAACCCACATATAGAATGCTCCTTCACTAGCACTCTTTCGATCATCCACATTTCCTACCAAATCAGCATCTGTATAAGCATGAGAGTAATATCTGTATCTTTAGGATACCATTGACCAAAGTCCTAAGTTCCTTGAAGATATTTGAAAATTCTTTTGACTGCTTGGAGATGTGATTCCTTTAGATTTGCAACGAACCTTCCAACAATTCCTACTGCATGCATGATAGCGGGTCTAGTACTTGTTAGATAAAGAAAACTCCCAATCATAGATCTGTAAGTTGGTTGGTTTACTGCTAGTGATTCATCGTTAGAACTGAGACTACATCTTGTTACCATTGGAGTACATATTGGTTAAGAATCTTCCATTCTGTACTTCTTCAAGATCTGCTTGAGATATTTGGTTTGTGAAAGAAAAATACCATCTTTTGTTTGTTGTACTTGTAGACCAAGAAAATAAGTAAGTTCATCAAGTAAGGACATTTCAAATTCTTGCTGCATTACTAAAGCAAAATTTTGACTCATGGATTCTTCATTGCTACCAAACATGATATCATCAACATAAACAACAATAATTAGCAATTTATCATTTTCAACCTTTGTGTATAAATTGCTATCTGCAGAACCTTTTGTGAAACCTTGTGTTGTAGATATTTGTCAAGGCGGTAATACCAAGCCCTTGGAGGGTTTTAGACCATAGAAAGCCTTTTTGAACTTGCATACAAGTTTTGCATCATTTCCAAGAATGAATCCTTCTGGTTGTTCAATATAAACTTCTTCTTCTAAATCTCCATTAAAAAAGTTGATTTTACATCCATTTGATATACTTTGAATTTTCAAAAACTAGAAAGAGCAAGAAACATCCTTATGGCTTCAAGTCTGGCAACAGACGCAAACGTTTCTTCAAAATCTATACCTTCTTGTTGAGCATACCCTTTACAAACAAGTCTTGCCTTGTTTCTAATAACTCCTCCATTTTCATTTAGCTTATTCTTAAATATCCATTTTGTTCCTATAACATTTTTATTATGAGGTCTAGGAACTAATTCCCAAGTATCATTCTTTTCAATTTGGTCCAGTTCTTCATCCATGGCCTTGACCCAACATTCATCTTTGCAGGCTTCATTTACATTCTGAGGTTCAGTGGAGGATAGTAATGCTAGATGAATTGAGGTCCTTGTAAGAGTTCTTCTTGTTTGTACACCAACCCCTTTTTCTCCTAGAATTTGAGATTCTGGATGATTCTTCTGAACATACTTGGATGGAGTCTTTTCCCTGTCTGTTGTATCTTCTTCTAGTGCTTCATTGGTTTCTTCTTCTATATCATTTTGATTTGATGCGGGAAAGCATTCCCCATCTTCCTCATTGTCATATTCCTTTGTTGATTTCATTTGTTTCGGATTTCTGCATGCTTCATCAATTACAACATCAATGCTTTCAACAATTTTCCTAAGTGTTTTGTTATGACATTTGTATCCTTTACTTCTGGATGAATAACCAAGAAGAATTCCTTCATCTGCTTTGGGTCGAACTTACCAAGTTTTTCATCAGTCCTTTCGATGAAACATTTTCTTCCAAACACTCTAAAGTGATTTACAGTAGAAGGCTTACCATACCAAAGTTCATATGGAGTTTGATTTCTATTTACCCAAACATTCGCTTTGTTGAGAATAGTCACGGCAGCAAATGCAACTTCTCCCCAGAAGGTTGTAAGAGTTCCAGATTCATCAAGCATTGCTCGAGCCATTTGTTGAACTGTCCTGTTCATTCTTTCCACCACGCCATTTCGCTGAGGAGTTCTTGCAATGGAGAATTGCCTCTTTATTCCATGTTGTTCACAAAAGTCAAAGAATTCATCTGATATGAATTCTCCCCCTCGATCAGATCTGAGACATTCGATTTTTCAATATGATTCATTTTCAACTAAAGCTTTGAAAGCTTTAAACTTTTCAAATGCTTCATCTTTATTCTTTAGTAGACCTATCCAACACATCCTGGAAAAATCATCAATAAATAAAATAAATTATTCTTCTCCACAAGTTGACTTTTTCATTTTTGGTCCACATAAATCAATATGGATGAGTTCAAAAGGCTTACTTGTTGATCCTTCTTTTTCATTGAAGTGAACTCTGGTTTGCTTACCGACTTGACATCGTTTGCATATGGTATTCTCTAGGATGCTGATATCTGGAAGATCACGAACTGCCTTAAGCCTGCATGCTTTTCTTATTTGAGAAAACCTTAGATGTCCCAATCTTCTATGCCATAGCCAGTTTTCATCTGTTTTGCTTAGGTAGCATTGTTGCTGTCCTCTTTTGAGTATGTATAAGTTGTTTGGATTTCTTGTTCCTTTGATCACGGTCTTTCCTGTATCAAGCTCATGAACCACACATGTGTTTGATTGAAACACAACTTCATTTCCTTGATCACACATTTGACTGACACTCAACAGGTTATGCTTTAAACCATCTACATACATGACATTTCCAGCTATAACCTTTTCTTTCAAGAAGATAGAACCTTTACATTTAATGATAGTTAGAGTGTCATTTCCAAATGAAACATTCTTTCCTTTTTCTCAAGCATTATAAGAATGAAGTTTCTCTTTATCAGTCTCATGTGTTTAGAGCATCCGTTGTCGATGTACCACTAATTTTCTTGTCCTTCTGCATACAGACTTATGCCACATATTTATGATTGAGATTCCTTCTTTCTCCATAGCTTGGGATTTAATGATGTTTGCTCCTTTTGAAGTGATGGCCGAAATTTTCTCCTGCATTCAGATTCTTCATGACCAAAGTTGTTACAAATCAGACATTCTAATTCATTCTCAAGAGGAGAAAAGTTATTGTAGGAACTTTTCTTGACTCCTATTACACTCCTTTGATTTCATGCTTCACTAGTCATGATGGTTTTGTAAGCAACACATTGAGTAGCCTTATGCCCAAAGTTATGACACGAAAAACATTGCCCATTAAAGAAGTTTCTACGATAATAAAATCTTTTAGCATTGTTTACCTGTTGGTTGAATCTTCTACTGATATTCATCCTTGGAGTAAATTGGGTATATGATTCTAAGTTACCGGAAACGGCTCCCTGTACACCCAAAACGACGTTTTACGTTTTGGATACATATGCACAGCAGAAACGCCAAAAAAACGGGGGAAAAACGTTTTGGGTACCATTTTTTGATTTGGAAACGAGTTGTTTTTTCCTAGTCGTTTTTCAGGGGTTTTCCTGAAAAAAACCCTCCCATTTAAAAAAAAAAAATACGTCTCAGAAAACGGGATACGTTTTTTCAAATTTTCAAAACGTTTCTGGTCGCTGATACCTTGCCCGCCGGGAATAGATTTTTAAAATTCAAAAAGTTAGGTTTTGAAGTTTTAGTTACGGGTCACGGTTTATAGTTTCAATGTTTCATTCTACCCTAACCTAATTCCTAAACGACAAGAGTGCTGAGTGTTGAGTTCACTGTCGCCACTAAGTTTGTTGAGTGAGTGTTGAGTTCACAACTTCACTGCCGCCGCTGAGAGTTACTGAACCTGTTGGCATCGTTGGTACACAATCTTTGTCTCTCTATCTTTCGATTCATCTCTAAATCAATGATTTCTTGCTTTCTGCGGCATTAGCAGCCTGTTTTGATTGTATGTAACAGTTTATATGTTGAAGAAAAGATACCACAGCTCCTTTCTTCCATACTAAGATCTAAGTCCTGATAACATTAAGCTTTCCTTAACTCGCTTAGCTCCTTCCAAGTTCCTGCACTCAGAGGGATGTTATATTACGAAAGATAGTTTACATACTGTGACAGTGTGAAATCTGGTTTAGACTCTAGAGGCAAAACATACTTAGATACAAGTTTGTAAGCAATCTGCAATATAAACTTAAAGTAATGCTGATAATGGTTGCTTGCAGGCAGAGCACAATGCATACATGTCATCCAGAATGCCTGGCAACAAATCAG
>APFE031015328.1:0-10878 GCA_000404065.3 Pinus taeda
TCTAGGACTCCTAGTTAGGTGTCATTTGCATTTAATAGTTAGTTTTAAGTATCAATAGGTGTCATAGTAGGAGGAATTCGAATTCCCCTCATGCTTGAGGAGGAATCCAAGTTATGTAAAGAGCTCTATATATAGCTGAAGCATCAATGTACTCAGGGTTGGAAATTTAATGGAAAAGCTTGTATTTGGCTTATGTAAGACTCAGTTTCAGTAATACATATTTGACTTTACTTCTCAGGATTCATGATGGATTTTTTATGTTCAGAATATGTGATGTTGTCCTTTCCCTAATTCTTGCAGTGTTATGGATGTATAATCACTCAGAATTCACTGAATGTGCTCTGACTTCCTGTATACATTTATAAGTTGTGTGGTCCTATATGAGTTTATGTTATGAATGTTTAAATGCTGAATGCCCTGACTTCCATGTAAGGTTGAGCTCATTGTTTTATTGAGGTGTGTTGACTCCATAAGCCCAATGGATAGTAATTAAAAGTGTTTCCACCATTTATATTTCTCAGATTTGTTCTATTAGAGTTAGCCATCTGAATCTTTAATCAAAATCATTAACCCATCTAGAGAGAGCCCTCTCAGGTTGAGGAGGCTAAGCCTCAGCCTAAAGTAGGTTTGAAACAGTTACTTGAAGTCTTCCTGGTCTGCAGCCTTCCAGGGTCTGATTTTGAGATAACACAAAAAATCAATACTAATTGGTTAGGATCCAGCTAGTAAAATTGTGCCACTAGAGCACGTTGATATTTTGTTATGGTCATTCACAGTCGAATCAAGAAAGAATATTTTGTAATTGGCTCTCCCTCTGAGGCCCTATAAAAATAGTTGGTGATACAGAACCAAGGGTTCATAATCTTTGGTTTTCCAAGAGAGTAGTGGTACACAATATTTTGTCATATCTCCTGTTCACTTCCTGTTCCATATCCCGAAGTGCCAAAATGTTGACAACTGTGAAGTATATCCATCATGATACATGGACAAAAACATCCATGAAAAACCAAAGGAAAACTTCCTTGAGTCAATTTTGAAGAAGGGAAGCTAAAACCCTAATTTCTAGGGCCAACACGCTTTGCTCCACTGCCTTCCCATGTTGAAGGTAGGTTGCACTGCTTTACCCTAGCACTACCAATGCATGTTTTGATATGAAAACCCACATTGAACCTCTTCTGCAAGGTTTTCCCAAAATGGGGTAGAAGAATCGTATGCTAGAAACTTTGAGAATAGCGAGATGGATATTGCTTGTTGTAGATATGGTCGAGATCTCCCATTTGGAGCTCTTAATCTTATCATTATGGGCCTTCCCCTTGATATGTGGAACTTCCTCCCTCTTTTTTGGACCCCTAACTCACTCTCCTTTCCTATAAATCAACTCACTTCCATCCCCAAATGGTTGTTCATTGATTTTCTGCATTCCTATACTGAGATTATGCCCAAATGTTGCCCATTCTAACTTGGAGGAGTGTTTGAAGAGTCTTTTCTTGGACTCGGAAATCCACCAAAAGAAGGTATCCAACATCAATGCATGTTTTGTATGCTTCCGCTTTTAATTGTTAATATATACATCTAATGTTCACTTTCCATAATTGTGTAAATGTTTATGATTTTAGCTTAATACTCCTTGACCTATTAAGTAGTTTATGTTTGATATATGCCATATATTCTCTTGTACCTTGTATTTCTCTTTGATATTTCTTGCAACTACTCAGATGTGAAGAAAAAGTAAGGAGTGAGCCTAGAAATGAAGGAATCAAAGTCATATCCAAAGGATTGAGTGATTATCATCAAAGCGAGGTAGGTCACTCTCTCCGCATTTGTTAAACATAAGCTAGGAAAGTGTATGTTAGTTTGTCTAGTATGTTTTTAGACCCACTCATTGAGTTAGAGAGATCACCTTTGTTTGCAGAGGGGATTTGCCTTCACAACAAAATGGCGACTCCACCGGGGAAGCCTACACCCTTTTCATCCTCCTTTCATTTTTTGTCTTCTCATTAAGTTTGACCAACTGTTGAAAGACCCTATCTTTGGATTGATTTTCATTTTGTACTCTGAATTGTTGGTGTCTTAAGGTATCAGGCCTAGAGTTTGTTCTTGAGTCTTTCTTGTTTTCCTTAAAATTTCCTTGCTCAGTGCATGTTTTATCAGTGATAGTAGTGCTAGAAACACCTATTTTTCCCTATACAGTCACATTCAAAACCCTCTCTTCCACTGTTTACATGCGCTGAAGACCAACATGTATTTTTCTATGAAAAGTAGTGCTACTAGCATGAGTTTTTCTATGAAAAGTAGCATTGATGACCCTGTCAGCATGACATTTTCTATATAAAGTAGCATTGGTCCTTGAATGTGATAATTTTTAGGGTTTCAGCTGAAAAATCTAGTGTGTCCTAATCTTTGAGGTCATTTAAAGCTTGTGTAAAAGTGAAACCAAATCCAAGCATAGTTTTTCCCATGTTTCGAGCTTGTGAAAAAATGAAACTATCTTCAAGTATACTCAAGCATAGTTTCCCAGGTTTCAAGATTGTGTAAAAATGAAACCATTCCCACTTTGCCTCTTGTGATTGCCATCTTTATCAGCCTTTTTTGCTAGATGAGCCTTAGTTTTTTCATTCCATCGTCACCATCTCTTTGGTCAGCCATACAATTTCACTTGGTTGTTTTACCTTTTCCCGAGGAACATCTGCGATGAATGGTCTTATTAGCTAGCCTCTTGACCTTTACATGTTTTGAGCAGTTCCATCATGAATGGAACCAGTTTCCATCCATTTATGTGACTCATTCCTCCAGGAGGAGTCCTCTTTCAACTCTTTTTAGACTCTAAAAATATGAAAATATTTCCAAGCACTTGTCTTTTTGAACTCGTAAAAGTAAATGAAAAGACGTCTACTCTGTATAAGTTTAACCCTTTTCCAGATTGAGATAGAATATTGTATGAAAAAGGAATACCTTAGTCAAACATGGCTAAGAGGTTCCCTTGGATATTATTTTCTACCTTTTTGGGTTCAAGAGATGATTTATGAAAAGGGACCTTTAGAGTTTTCTTTTTCAGTTCTTTTTCAAACCCTCTAAACATGAAAAAGATGCCTAGCTTCCCCTCCATCAGACTCGTAAAACCTAAATGATGCAGGACATGTCACCATGACAAGATCGAGTTTCTCCTTCCTAGGGCTCGTAAAACTTACTAGGATGGATTCATCCGAAGGATGAACTTACATGGCAAGGATATGTTATCCCTTCAAGTTTGTGATAAAAAATAATGGGGTACTCACTAGAAATGGTGGAGGAAAAAGTGAAAGTGATCATCTCTTGTATTTTGTAAAGACAACATGTCACTCTTGAACATAACGCTCATCCATTGCTTGTGTTGGGTTTGGGACATCCTCACTTAGTCACTTGCCTTCCTAGGTTTGGGAAATCCATTTTGTGTCTCATCTGATTGTGCCAATTCATCGTCAAGACCTCTAATCCTATCTCGAGTCAAATGTTTCCAAAATCCAAAGTCGTGTCACCGATATGTTGAAGAGAAGTCCTATCTACAATTCTTTACCACTTATACACTATTTGACTTTCTGCCATAGTCTTGGATCACACTCATCCACTGTATCGCATCCTTTGCTTCATGTCAATGATGTGGGATTCATTAGGGCCCTCCTTTAATGGATCACTTCCTGTCAACTTCAGCCCATTATCTAGGAAGATGATCTAGAAACTCCATTCCAATACTTGTTGATGGCGTTTGATCCGCCAAAAAGGGGATCTCTTCAGTATGAAGTCCTAACTAGATCTCACACCATTTGGTGTGGCAGTGTCATCTGGTATGATGGCCCAGTTACCATTATCTTAGAGAGTTTCCTTAGCTCTTTTTGTTCAGCACATGAGAGTGTTATGCTTGTAACTTCAAGAAAGCGAGGTGAGTATGCTTGGTGAGTGCTTAATGTAACTCTATGTTTGGGTTCCCTTTCTGTCCAAAGGGGGAGATAAAGTGACCCTCTTGATGAGAGGGAATAGATCCAACCCAAGAAGAGACACACACAGAAAACAACAAGGGTATATCTAGCATCCAATGAAATAGTCCACAGTGGATGTGACAGTCATGAAAATCAAAGTTCAAGGGAGAATGTGTACACCATCCAGTAGAGTATTCCACATGGGGGTGATGGTCATAAAACCAAGAAAACATAGATATGGTCTGTCTAATGTCTCACAGATTAGTCCACATGGACAGAACAATAGTGATAAACAATACAACACATCTTCAGTAATATGAGTTCTAAAATAAGTGAAGTAGTTCAACTATCTTAGTACAGTTTAAGCAACATGCATTACAAACGTTTAAAGAATAGTCTTACAAACGAATACAAAAAATGCATGAAAATGTGTTGGCCTGAGACAGGCTTCTAAATTAATAAAAAGATCCAAGACACATATGTACACCATACATCACTAGTCCCAGTAATGGGACATTGGAGCCACTACTCGCTCCTCAAAGAATAGACTAGAAACTCTCAAGTCTATGCAGGAGGAGCCAAGGTGAAAATTCCTTTGCTCATACAATGAGGGGGTATATATAACCAAGGGGTATAACTGATCCTTATGAATCTTCAACTATCCTCATGATTGTTTGACTTCCTATGACTTTTCGACTTTACATGAATCTTCAATTTCATATGTGGGTCTCCTGGGCTTCCACTTCACATTGCATTGATTACAGCAAGTATGGCCCATAGTAGTGATGTGGCCGAGACAACTCATGACAACTCGACATGAAATAGCTGACATGTACTAGCTGATTGTGGTGTCCATGTCGAGTTGTTGTGCTACTGTGTGATGATATGATCTCATTGTAACATGTTTCACCTCTTCATGGAGAAGTGTGCGAGGTCTTCGATGATCTTGGTCTTTTCTTGACGATGCATGTGAATGTGTCCCCTTTGCTCGCCTGCTAGATGTGGTTCATATGTTCATTTAACTGTGAGCAAGTCTTCTAGCATGCACTTATTTTCCATCCCATTTGTCATCGTGCCATGTGTCATCGATGTACCTGTTCCTGCAATCCCTTATGATGAGACGACATCAAATCCAAAAATCTCCCTGTCGATAATGATGCTTTGTTTTCCATTTCGGTGCAAGTGGCTAGGAGAGGGATAAGGCACTAAGAATGAAAAGAGCACAACACAGGTTGGGATGTGAGGCTCTGGAGAAATATGGGGAAAAAATACGCAGATGTCACTAGGAGACATATTTTTACAATTCGAGACAACAGTGATAGCTATGAGGGAAAACTCAGCTGGGAGGAAGAACTACACAATTTTTGAGAGGAAGGCCAAGAGTGGTGTTGGGGAGCTACTGGGCCAATATGTGAAATTTTCCAAGCGAGAACTATGCAGGTCATCCAGCTGGGGTTTTTGTAATTTCTCTGGGGAATACAATGTGGGAAGTAGGAGGCACTAGCAAAAAAATTTGTGCAGTTCTCCAGAGAAGCACAAAGTCGGGTTGCGGGAGCTGCTGGTCAAAACTGCACAATCCTAAGAGATAGTCTGGGCCTGGATAGTTCTGCATAGTTTCTCAACTAGTTGCAGAGTGGGAAAGAAGGTTTGGATAGGAGCACTCTATGTAATTCTTGAGCTGGTTGCAGAGCAAGGAAGAAGGGTTGGACAGGACAGGATAACTCTGCGCAATTATTGGGTTATTTGCAAGGCGGGAAGGAAGGGTAGGACATGAAAAATCTACATAATTTTGGAGATTAGTACAACCCTGGGTCACAACTCAATTCATTTCTTCTGATTGACTAGTAGGAGGCTTGATGGGAGGTCTTGCGGGAAGTGTAGACTGGATCGTCTTTTGGGACAACTTCTACACAGTTCTAAGAGTCAGTCGTTTGGCTCATCTCTAGAATAACACAGAGAGGGCTTCCCAGAGCACGTCCTCATGCTCTGCATAGTTCTGAGAAATGTGCAAGGTCAATATGATCAGGTCCGGTTGACAGAGGGTTGTCTGGTCGACAGATTTTCAGAAAAATTGGCTAAGTGTGAAAGCAAGCGTAGTCATGCATACATGACAATGTGATCACACACTTAGCATGACCTAATGACAAGACACCCCAAACCAACAAGACAATATGTTCTTAGTGATACTAAATTAAAAATTAAGAGTGACAAGTGCAAAAGTTGAAATATGCCTTCGAACAACCATGACAACACTTGTGCAACAGTGTGTACAATTTTGTGTGTGAGTGCGACCGATGTCGATAGAGTGAAAACAACTCATACACGAAAAGACAGATCTTCAAAAATTCCATAACAAACTTGCAAGCATGACATAGAAATCAACATGCCAAAGAAGACAGCTGGTGAAACAAGAGAAAAGGAAGCAAGACATGTAGAGGAAACACATGAAATGATTTTGTTCTTGCAGACATGCATGTTATCGAAGACATAATCATATGACAATGAAAAGGAGTCCTTCAATCTTCACTAAGAGATGTACTTCAAAAGATATTATTTACTTACCATAGTTACGCTCGAGATGATCATGCATCCAACAGGGTTTGCATGAGGTCTCGATCATAACCTAGTTTCTTGTTCCTTCTCCTCAACTCATTGAGAGTGATCTAGCATGTCATATTTTCTTGTAATCACTAAGAGATAGATCTATGCAGTTTTAGTGTTTAGTGACTGTTGTCGGGATTATCTGTGCATTTTTCCAGAGCAAGGCTCGCCGCCTGATTTGTCCAATTTCTGAGTGCAAGAAGATTGAACATCTAGGACAACACTGTGTTGTTTTGAGATACAAGACACTACTATGGGATGGGTCGTAGGAGGAAAAATTTGTGCAGTTTCTGAATGTAGGGCAGTTGGACTACTCTATACATTTCTAGAGAGGAGTGTTGGCTGCTTGACTACTCTGCACATTTTTGGAGAGTAGTGATGACTGAGTAGCTGAGGGACAACACTGCATAGTTTCTAAAGACAGTGGGTTCTGCCTGGGGGAAGGACAATGCAGGAAACTACTATGCAGTTTTGGATGCCAAGGGTGGCTGGGGTCTTTACGTACTATGTAGTTTCAGCAGGCAAGGAAAAAATTTGAGGGTTGCAGAAGCAAAGTGCATAGTTCTGGGAGGTTGGATGACGCTAGTTTGTTGGGGAAATTGGATAAGTATGATATCAGGGAACAAATATAAACAATGATTGGACTCGACTATGATCACACACGAACACTTAGTGATACAACGTAGACCATCCACAATTTATAAAACATACTATGCTTGATGAAACAACCTTCACAATAAGAGCATGTGAAGTGAGTGTGAAACATGTCTATGTAATGAAAACAAATCATACACATAAGACTTCCCTTGAAGCATAACAAAAATCCCTTTCCATGACAAACAACAATCCCTATGCCCAAAGATTACACATGCTGCATAAATATGAGAGCATGAGCAACTCTTAATATCAAGGAGGGGAGCGTGAGATCAACAACTTACCAACAAGTGACCAAGGAACGATCGATCTTAGGATCCAAGGTAAGCTCCGAAATTTGCATGTGAGCCAAAATTTTGGAGGGTGGTTGTAGCCACTACAAAATTAGCGACACACTGGTAGAACTCCAACTCTCTGTATGGACTTGTTTCGTGAAAAATGAGTCTAACCTCTCTAGAATTATTGTTTGATGGTTTGATTGTGATGGCTTCTGCACTAGCTTGTGTGAAAGATGTAGTCCCTACCATTCTCTTGATGGGTCATCACACATTCCAAACCACATCAACTAATTTGTTCCAATTGAGTATGAGGAGTATATGGGTGTACAAGTAATATAACTGTTAGAGTTTAAGTTTCATCCTGGTGTTGCTCCGCCACCAACAGGCTTGGACAGTACCCTGACGGAGTCACGCAGGGACACAAGTATTGCTCCACTACCAGTGAGCCTGGTTGGTACCTCAGCAAAGTTACTTGCATCACCTCTCTGTGCAGGAAGCCTTTATATTTTTTCACCTTATTTTATTTTTTCCATTTTTTCATTTTTCATTTTTTTCATTTTCAAAGAACCGTGCATAAGCACTTATTTATTTCAGAGGTAGAAGAGGGATCCCGACTTATTGAGAGCAAAAGAGGTTATTCCTTCAGAGAAGTGTGTTATATATACCTTTGACATACTTTTCGAGGTTTCCCCCCTCACCTTACTATACTTGACTAAGTTGACAATGGTTAACCCAAAGGACTGAATAGAGTAGGTGGTACTAGTTAACAATGCAAGCGTTGTGTTTTCACCAAGACTCATTCTGAACATAACATATTTTCCATCAAGATATCATCAACTGAAGACAACAAGCTCTTCATAAAGAGAGAGGAAAACACATAACAAAATTTTGATAGTTGTACAAGTCCTCTTATATTTTTCTAGGTTGTCTCAAGAGCTAAACACAGTTTCATGTGAGGCTAACTTAGGGATACAAGCAAGCAAAGAAAGAAACAATAAAACATCAGAAGTAAAGAAAAAGAAAAAAAAAAAAAAAAGCAAGAAAGCAAGCAAACAAAACCAAGTCAGCAAGCAAACCAACATGCAAACCAGAAAGCAAAGAAAAGCAAGAAAGCAAAGGGTACTCCTACTCCTATGCTAAAGAGTCAGGGTTATGTGAAATGAAATTTCTAGTGAAGCCACTGTAGGCATACCCAGACTACAACCACAAAGATACAAGTGATTAAAATAGATAAAAATAGTGTGCAACAGAAAATACAAAATACTTGACAATCTTTCACACAAGAAAGAAGGTCTTACCTATGGGCAGAAATATGTTTCACAACCACCCAACACACATGCTTACCTCTTTGATGACTACTATTTTTAGAAAAACCTCAGAAGCCTCTTGTGAGTGTATGTTCATCTGCACCAAGCTTCTTGGCAATCATGAGGAAGCAATTAATCTTGTTACTTACAACATGAGTCGCCAAGTAAGATTTTTCCAGCCGTTCAGAGATTGGATCATAAAATTCATGATGGTTGTTTTGAAAGACTCATGATCTTTGTAAAGATGGAATTTTGATTCGAGAGAGGGGATCATGATGGGAATCTGATATAGATAGATAGATATGATCATTCTTATCATTCATGTCAAGACACTGAGGACTTGCCATAAGCATCAGCGTGGGCTGAAGTGCCGCACTTGCTTGACAGAAGTTTGAGGAGAAAGATGTTACATGTTGAATATCATAGTGCACGAAGTGATTGTCATTGGATATAGTATTGGGAAAATGATAAAATTCATGAAAGTAACCCAAGATAGAAGAAATATTAGATGAGTAGGTCAAGATGCCAAATTCCTAATTTGTGATGAACAAAGAAATGTTCACCTGAAGAATCTTGTGAATGTGCTGAACAATAGAACCAAGTTCATTGTGAGCTAGATATGATAGACCACCCCCTTACAACTGGTGAAACAATGCACAGGCATCATGATCATCACATGAATGTGAAAGGGATGCTAGTACTGTGAATGTGTGAAACTAGTTGGTGCATGGTGAAATGAAAGGAACTTGATTCATGTGATAGCTTGTGTGCTCATCAGCACACAAGGGAATTGTTGGTGTGATGAGTGAGCATATTTTAAGTGCAATATTTGCAAGGAGACTGAGGATCTGATCATGAGACAAAAAATCCGATAAGTATGAATGTGGGTAAAGACAGTATTTGAGATCATCAACTTCGTGATTCCATAATTTCATGATGGATAGACATTCCCATCCTGAGTTTGATACAAGAGATGTGCATGAAGACAGATGCATTGTCAAATATTTGTGAATTTGGTCATAATTGAAATTTTTAAAATTTGAGAGATCACATTTAGAATACCAAACATTTTTTACACATGAACTCACATCGAGTGCAACCATGCAAACAGATGAATTGTGCATGATAAACTAGATATGATTAAGTTATGGGGGCTTGCTAAAGTCACGAGGTCCTGACATAACCATCAATGGACATTGAAGTGCATCGACTCCCTGACACGTCCCAGAACTTTCCAGAATTGTATAATCATATTTCAAAGCTTGAACTAGATCGTTCATGGCTTGAGGGTGGCAGTTGTTGTTGATTTCAGAATTTCTCTCAGGATGGAAACCATCTCTGTGATAGGTTGCACTAGATTTTTCAGCTTCAACAAGCTAACTTGCAGATTTGTCTTCATGCAAGAGAAGAGATGATGGGGAATGGGAAGTACGCTCTATGACTAAAATGTTTTGAACTTCATCATGGACAACCTCACTGCCTTGTGTCAATTGAGGAGATAACTCATTGGATGAAGTGAGAGAACTGTTGACAATAATACTGAGAGGGGGGGTGAATCAGTATTATCTAATTCTTTTACCAAATCTTTCTTATTTATACTTCGAATTATTTTTGCATACCAATACCATAAATAATGAGCATGAACAAGAAAATCAGTCAGTCACATCAAAGAACACCAGATATAAGGTGGAAACCCAATGTGGGTGAAAACCACCTGCTGCAATATGTCTCTATCTTCTTTCAAATTAGAAACTCCTTTTACAATGGTCTTGTACTGGTGCAGTCCTTTACCAGTACGCAGGCTGCAACCTGCTGAGAGCTCCAACTCTCTCTCGTTTTCAGTCTCTCCTGAAAGGGAGCTACAACCCCCTACTTCTTTTCAAGGACCACTTTTCATAAATTTTCAAACTGGATCCATATACATCAAATGATCATCAAGTTCATGTAAATTATACAGACAGCTGTAATAACCAGATCAACAATAACAGAGCAGAACCCAGAACACCTTTCCAACAGAAAAATTCAACCAACAGAAGATCTTGACACAGATACGCGGTTTTTCTTTTACTGGCCTGCGTTGCTACG